>JALRMF010000200.1:0-90169 GCA_026120015.1 Dendrostoma leiphaemia
CACGCGTGCCTGGTCCTGGTCTGCCGGACCACCCTGGTGGTCGGCACCGGCATCTCCACCAGCCCTCGTACGAAGCCGCAATGCCATTTATTCCAACATGCTTATTATTAGCTTTCTTAAACTTATTAAAGCAAATTTTATTGCTTTTTTTACTATAAGTGCTTTAGATATAGTTAATATAAAATATAATATAAGCTATATTAAACGCCAAACGCTTAGAAAAGTTGGCTAAAAGCTTGTTAATATAATTATAAGTGGTAGTTTTAAATTTCTTAACTGTTTTAGAAAAGAAAAGCTTGCTAGAAATAATATCTTTAACGCCCTCAGCAGCCTTATCGCTTTTAAAATCATCTATATAAAACTTGTTAATTTTTATTTATTATATTTTCTATATTAGAATAATTTACCTTTATTACCCTTATTATTTCTACCACTACTAGCACTAGTCTTAAAAAAGTTTTTTATACTGCTATTATTAAAAAAAAAAGCGCTAAAATTATTATCCTAAGCGTTTTTACTATTAATAGCAAGCTTAAAACCATTTTTAATATTATTAAAAACGTTAATAAAAATTTTAACAAAGTTATTTTAACTATCTCTATTGCTAAAAACAAGCAGCAAAAGATTGACTTTAAGCGCATTAACATTAGCAATTTTTTTATTGCAAATAAAAAAAAATATTTACTAATAATAAAAAAAATTAATAAAATATTAGGGGCGTTTTATTTAGCGTTTAACTAAGCGTAAATCTTATTATGCTTATAAGAAAAACGCTTATAAATACTTTTAATAAACTTTTTTTAATAAGTGCGCAAATAAGTAAAAGATATTTAAATGTTGCTAAAAGGCTAAGAAAAGTTTGTAAAACTATTTTTAAGCTTATTAGCCATTGTTAAAAAGCTTAAAAAGACTTAAATAATGCATGGGTAAAATTAGTAACAAAAAGTCAAATATAGGGTAAAGAAAAGAAAGTTAAGTAAAGGGTAGTTTTTTTGCAGCTAACTTATAGCTAAGGGATATATAAAAACCATGCACCTATAACCTTAACCCTATTAAAACTAGCACTATAAATGGCGCTTTAAAAGCTTATAAACAAAGCGCACCTTTTAACTTTATATATATATATTTTATAGAATAACATTAATTCACGTTCTAAACGGTCTATTTAGACCTTGCTTTTCTTTCCTAATAAGCCTCACAGTTTGTTTCCACAGCAGTTCCCACCCAAGGATCAATGAATATTTCCGATTTTTGAGCGAAGTGCAGCCTGGGTGACTTATTTTCCTCTATTAGCTTGGATTTGAGGTTCAACTTTGCTGCAAGGTTTTGCCAAGTGTGGTGTTACCGTGTGGTGTGCCTGTACATCTTCGAGGTGGTTGATGTTAATCACTCAGACCTACCTAGGTAACCTTTCAATGTTGTTCTGTTATCCACATATCATAGGTCTGATATGCACAGTTTGCAGGAACCTCAGGCGAGGCACAGCAATTTGCCATCAGATGCGGAACAACATGTAGAGAACACTACAAATGGGCAGAAGACACTTTGATAGTGAGGCCGGACTGCATAGGTAGACTCTGTGACCTTCAACTGTTGTTCATCGGGTATCTTTTCATTCAAGATGCGTATTTCTACACTTTATTGCAGCTGCTTCCTGCCACCAG
The DNA here is from genome assembly GCA_026120015.1 of Dendrostoma leiphaemia. Classification (NCBI taxonomy): domain Eukaryota; kingdom Fungi; phylum Ascomycota; class Sordariomycetes; order Diaporthales; family Erythrogloeaceae; genus Dendrostoma; species Dendrostoma leiphaemia. Next base: position 1,665 of record JALRMF010000200.1, read on the forward strand.
ACTTTTTCTTGATGGAGCTGACCAGGCTGCTCAATTCACCAGCACCCCCACCACTGGCCGTCTTAGCCTTCTTGGATTTCTTGTCCCTCCGTCTCTCACCACCGTCCTCGTCTCCGCTGAGCTTCCGCTTTTTCCTGCCCTCCTCTAGCAGTTGCTTCATGCCCGTTGTGGCCTTGAACTTAGGATTAGATGGGTCGATGGCAAACTCGTGGTCCTCAAACACGGCTTTGAACCGGTCACCGTCGACATCAATCTTGAAGTCATCCTGGAGACCAGCCGCAGCCTCCGCGTTCTTCTTGGCCCTCTTTCCTTTCTTCTTCTTATTCTTCTCAGCCTTGAGAATCTCAGCCATGTCGAAATGGTCGAGGTGGCCGGCCTCCTCATCATGATTGTCCGCCATGAGAAGCTGTAGTTGAGCCTTCTCCGCGGCATTCTGCTTCTCCTCCCCCTCCCTCGCTTCGCGCTTCTTGCGCCGCTCCTCCTTGTGCACGGCGGCCTTGGACTTCTGCTCCGGCTCCTCGGCCGTGAAGAAGGGGTCGTCGAATCCCAGGTCTTCCTGAGGTCCGTCCTCAGCTTCGGCCGCGGCGCCGCCCCTGGTAGCCAGCGCCCTCTCTTTCCGCTGGGCCTTTCTCTCGCGCTCCTTGCGAGCATACTTCTCGATCGTCGTCTCGTCCTCGGGACCCTTGTTTGCCGAATCCTCTGCCAACGCGGAGCTGAATGTGATTTGCATGTCTCCAACGGGTCCAGACTTAGAGGGCTTATCTGAGGGCTCGTCCTTGAAACCCAGCGCTTCTCGCATCTTCTTGCGAGCGAGCTCCTTTCTGCTCAGTTTTGGTGCTCCAGGGGCGTCCCCGGTGTCCAGCTCCTCCTCCTCCCCTTCCTCTTCATCCTCGTCCTCGCTGTCGCTGGCGAGGTAGGCTTTTATGTCGTTCTCCGCAATCCCATCCCTGCTACCGCTGAAGGCGTTCTTCATAGTCTCCTTGCGATTGGCTTCCTCTGGGTGCATGTCCCACGTCAGCTTGACCTTGGAGTGCTGCAGGGCGTCTGTGACGAATTCGACGGGTTTGTAACTTTGCGGCACGCTCTTGCATTCGTCTCGCGGCTCGTCGTCGAAGGCGACATCATCGGGCACAAAGCGCAGATCGAGAAAGTTTGATGAGGACAGGTACTCGGAGCCGTCCGTTTCCTCGTAGATCTTCTGTGCCGTGTTCTTGTCCGAGCAGACCATGACCGCGTAGTAGTACCGTAACCTGTCGAGCTGGTACGTCCGAAGTGCGTCGCTGTCGAAATCCTCGTCGTTTTCCTCCTTGAGAAGATCGTTCTTGGCCTCTTCATCACTGTCCTCGGCACCGTCCTCCGAGTCGTCGCTGTCTTCCGGGTCTTCATCCTTGCTCTTCTTGAATATCTCCTTTGGCGGACCCTCGAGCTCTTCGCGCTGCATCCTCTCCTTGCCGAACTCGGACGGGTAAATGGAAACCTTCTCTATGCGACCGCCCATGGGGACGAAGCTGTTGCACAGCGCCATCAGGTCGACAGACTTGATGTTGTCCCAATCGAGATTGACGATGGCTATGCGCTTGGTGACATCACCAGTCTCGACTTCTGCCTGCTGGGTCCGGTACTGCTGCATGTCGGGCGCATTGTCGACCTCCTCTTCCTCTTCTGAGTCGTCGTCATCGTCCTCTTCCTCTTCTGAGTCCTCGTCCTCCGAAGACGAAAAGCCGCCTCCTCGCGCCGGATCGTAGTTGGTCTTTGCCTTCTCCAGCTCTCGGCGGACGATGTCGTCGTCCTCCACCTCTACATGCTCGCCCTCCTCTTCTTCCTCCTCATCTTCGTCCTCCTCCTGGTACAGCCTTTGCAGTGCCTTCTTCTTGGAGTCGGACTTGATTTTCCGGCCATAGCGATCGGTCTTTGGGGCTGCGGTGAAGTCGTCGTCTTTCAGCATGCGCGAGAAGCGCTTGTCGATGGTGGTCTTGGTCTTGCGCTTGGAGGGGAGGGCATAGCGGGGATCGGTCTCGAAGCTGGTGAAGCGAGCGTCGGTGATCTTGGTCGAGGGTGCGCCGCCGCGCTTCTTTGACTTGGAGGAACTGGAAGACATGTCGGATAGGTTGTGGTCCTGCGAGCAGTGTAAGCAAATCCTTGCAGATCCGCGGGTAGATTTGTCAAGATGAAGGCGAGGTTGAAATTCCCCAGGAATATTTTTTTGAATTCTGCCCTTTCTGCCGCTCTAATTACTATGCTATTCCCCACACGGAAGGCGGCCAATTGGGCGTGGACATGGTTCGTGCACCCAACCCCCGAATATATAAACCAGCAGCCCCCACCCGCTCTTTAGGCGTTTTCATTTTGCTCTCCTCGCATTCGGGCATATGGTCAATATAAGAAACGATACACAGAGAAGTCTAGCTCGGCCCTTGCACTAAGGATGACCAGCGCAACCAAAGAGAAGCTGCCAGTTTTTTCATTGTGCTCGTCGCTTGACGCGGTGACACGAAGAAGAAAGTCGTTTGCCAGTGAACACGGCGCTGCTGGGTTTCCTGGTTTTTGCGATCACGGCCTCTTCAGCGACACTTCACCTTCATCCTCCACCTGCACTTACTGCATCAGACGAATTCCCTCGATCAAGTTGACGTCCTGCCGAACCCGTTTCACCCGTCAGCATAAACGTCAAGTTTGTTGACGCTAGCAAGCAGATCGATATGGATGACAACGTGTCTTCGGCTGTGTGTCACTGGTTGACTCCAGAGCGCAACGCCACCGTCGTGACAATCAAGCATGCTTGGGAGCTACGAGACGGGCAAGAGGAGTGACTCATCGCAATGACCTCGATTGCGGCAGACTGAACAGCACCGGACTCCAACGCTAGACAACGATCTCACAGTACCTAGTCCGGAAATGATGTCCGGTAGATTCGGCTCCCTCTTGCTACGGGACGACTGCCTGCTGGCTTCCAGCTTGCAAGAGAGTCCCGGATGGAGGCCATGCGTCTCTTGAAGCACTCTGTCGCCGCCTTCAAATCCAGCACGCCATTATTGCTGCGAGCCGGCATCAGCAGCCACGCCAGCGCCCCCGCGAGGCCCATGGATAGCACAATCCGCCCTAGCACCGACTTGCGTCGTCTCTGGACTGGCCCCTATTCACGTGCAACAGTCAGTCTGCGGTCTCTGAGATGGCTGTGTGCAAGCTGTGTACAAGAGGCGATGGATGGGGTTGGTTGCAGTTGCGCACTGAAGACCACTCACTCTGAACTGCCAGTCTTTCCAGACTGGGAACAGGCTGCGCCACCAGTAATGACTCTGCGACCAAGGATAGATTGTCGAGTTCCATTGCCTTCCATCTTCCAGTTTGGAGACGTACCAGCTTCCACAGCCGGTGGCAAGCACCGTCTTGGACAGCGTTTCCTGGGCCCGATCTACATATTTCTTCTCCGCCTCAAACGACAACTCTGCCGTCGTGCCCCGCCCGTCCAACAGCGGCTGGATGATTCTGAGTGCGTAGTTTATGGAGTTCTCCGAGGCCATGATGGCTGACGTATGGCCAGTTAATGAGTTGGGCCCTGCCAGATGTCAGTCTTTGCCTCTGCTCCGTCCACGGGCCAGAGTCTTTGGCCCCGCGCGTCACGGCTGAGCAGATATCAAGAGAGGATGCCGCCAACCTACCGAGGATCACGAAGAAGTTTGGGAACCCGCTCATGACCGAGCAGTTGTATGCTTCAGGACCACCGCCAAACTTGGCCCAGTGTTCTTTGACCGTCTCTCCCCCAACACCGATGACCTCCATGGGGAACATGAAGTCATCCAATTCAAAGCCGTTGCAAGCCACAATGACATCTGCTTCTACCAGTCTCCCGTCCGTCAGTCTCACACCGTCAGGCACGATCTCCGCCACCGGTGCATCCGTCAACTCGAGGTTGTCGGCGTGCAAAGACTCCAGATATCCCGGATCAAATATCCTCCTCTTGCAGCCGACCTCAAAATCCGGTATCAGTACATCGTGATATTTAGCAGGCGCATTCTTGCGCATGTAATCCTCAGCCTGCTTGGTGACTTTCTTTCGGTACCTGTTGCCATCCCAGTTGGTATAGTACCATCTCAGTTGGTCCTCGGCATAGACGAAGACCATGAAACGTGACAGTCTGGCCACGAGGGCTGGAGACTATTAGCATGCGGGAACAGAGTACAAAGTAACTTTGGAATCCGTGACAATAGGAAAGGGATGCTTACGCAGATTTAGGAGGGCCCGCGAGGTGTCATCAAGAACCTGGTCGATGCCCGGGAGGATCCAGTGCTTCGATCTGACAATCTGCGTCAAGCTCTTCGTCTGGCCGACGATGTTTGGCACGACCTGAGCCGCCGTGCAGCCATTGCCAAAGACAACCACTTAGACGCCTAACATTAACAGACTGCACTGAGAGACGTAGAGACCTGATGGAGAGAAAAGGGAAGAATCATTACCTTTCTTGCCCGTCAGGTCGACGTCCTCGGGCCACTGCGCGCTGTGAAAGAAGGGCCCGCGAAACGTCTCCACGCCGGGAACATCCAATTCTCGGGGTCGCACGAGCTGACCAGTCGCGCCGAAGAGGAACTGGCACTCGTGGACGAACTCGTCCCCGCCCTCCAGCCTGACCGCCGTCAACCGCCACCGCGCCCTCGCCTCGTCCCACTCGGCCCGCCTCACCTCGACGCCGAACTTCATGCGTTGGAGCAGGTCGTACTTGCGCGCGACGTTGTCGAGGTACTCCCACAGCTCCTTGGACGGCGGCAGGACTCGACTCCAGTCCGGGTTGGGCTCGAACGAAAACGAGTACAAGGCACTCGGCACGTCCACCGCGCAGCCCGGGTAGCGGTTGGCGAGCCATGTGCCTCCGAGGGAGGGGTTGCGGTCGAAGAACTGTATGTCGTCGATGTCGTACCAGCGTTTGAGGGTCGCACCCAGCCCGATGCCTGAGAAGCCCGTGCCGATACAGGCGAAGCGTGTATAGGCGCAGGATTCGGCGGGGGGTTTGATGTCTCCCGCCATGATGCGCAGTAGTCAGTCACTAATGCTGATGGTCTTCCCAAGGACGTCTACAAAGACGGTCTCAACCTCTGTGATGAGGAAGTCATGGTTCAAGCCTGAAGAACAAACTGGCCAAGAAGATTGCGATGCCAACTAAACCGTACAGCCGAGGTTCATGAGCATTCGGGGTCATCGTACTATGCCATAATGTAAAAGTCCGCAATCCCTGTCGGTTTGCTTTTGGGGTGGTGTTACAGCATACTTATCCTTGAAGAATCAGGAGGATGCATTTGTCCTCCTGCACGTGCATCTCGACTATACCGCAGCTAGATTATGCGGCAGATGCATTGGCCATGCATCATCAGCAAACTCCCATTCTCAATGCATTTTTTCGAAACAGCAGCACAGTATCTAGATTCACAAGTCAACATCGTGAACCTTCTGATCAGGACAGAGCTTTGGCACCGTCTACTAGTAGCGAGTGCCTAAGTAATTACTTACTTAGCTAGGAGGAGAAGTATAGGTAAGACATTCACGGTGAGGGGGGGTAATCGATTCGCCTCCATCGTTCTATGACCTACAGCCACTGAGTGGTTCCTCCATGTCCCATCTGCATCTTTCGATCCACGTGAGGCCATTCTGTGGCGTTGCAGAGGCCACTCATGGAAGCCTCTGACCATGCTGTGTTGTGCTATTAGCCTATTACGAATCCGGCCACCCTCGCCGTCACGGTTAATGTATGTGGACACGCCGCTCCGTGGACGCTGCGCGTACAACCATGCCCATATGTTAATGGCCGGGTCTTCGAACCATTTCGCTTTCTGGAACTCTGCGATGTAGGGACAGGGTGCTGGTCTTCCTCCTATACACAATGGGTATGTGCGATGGTTGGAATAATCGTCTCCAATGGGGGCCCATTGCCGGTCTCTGGCCATATCTACTGGCCCTTGGTTATGGACTTTTGGTATTGCAGAAATAAACGACTACCTGGGTATTTTGCTTGCCCCACATATGCCGAGTTACTTGGTACAAGCCTCCATATCCTCCCTGGTCTTGGCTGCATAGGCCCTGTTCAGCGCATCGGGTCAACCGTCCTCCGTTCCTAGTCTTGAGGCCCGGTCCGCTGTGCAGCCTACCGGACTTTTGTGGCAGGCCGAGCTGATCCGCCTGCCTCTATGCACTGGGGCCGCGTTCAGCCAAGACGCGGGTGGATTTCTTCCCGGGTACTCTTAAGTACCTATGTCAACCCCAGGCTAAGTCAGCCAGAGGATCAGGCCGCCAAGTCGAGGCCGGTCGTCGTGAAGGCAACAGACACCAAGAGGTTGCTGACAAGTCAAGTATTTATGTCAGCAGTGTTCCCCGGGCCATTGGCTCAGGAGAAGGTGGTGATTCCAATACTTATCAGAGACACATTTCACTGCACCTAAAGCAATACAACTGCACGCTGAAGACAGACACATCAAACAATTGTTCCAATACCCCAAGCTGCCAACATGATCGACCATACACAGATGTGCGTCGCGGCTGAGGACCACAAGGCCACGGTGGCTTTCTATGAAGAAGTCCTCAAGGTCATTGGCTACGAGAAGCTGCTCGCCTTCGGGCCCAACGAGGAGTTCGTCGGCTTCGGTGACCGCGGCATGCCGCACCATCCAACGCAGACAGATTGGTGGATCGTCTCGAGGCCAGAGAAGCCTCCGAATACCCATCACGCATTCCGCTGTAAAAGTGTGTATCTTGTTATTATTCGGGGTCACTATACGTTTGAGGGCTTTCAACGACTGACGAGATCAGACCAGGCAGCCGTTGACGCGTGGTATGAAGCGGCGATAAAAGCTGGCGGAAAAGACAACGGGAAGCCTGGGCTGAGACCTCACTATCATGACAATTACTACGGGGCGTTTGTGATTGATCCTGTTGGGAACAACATCGAGGCTGTGTGTCATGATCCTCAATAGACAATAGACTCAGTCTTGGTGGCACTCTCTTGGACCTTTAGGTAGGTAGCTAAAACCTGGCATTCTACCATATTTGAGGTACTACCTATTTTCAAAAAGCCTATTGGACGGATTCGGAAGTGAAAATAAAGGTTCCTAAGGCCCTGAATACCTGACGAGATGGTGACTCCGGCACTATGTCGTGTATAGGACTTGACATTGTGGGGGGGGGGGGGGGATAGTGAGCAGTAGCAAAGAAGAGGCGACGAGGCTTTGCTGTTGAATTTGCTTTTGGCATAAAATATCTGATAAATTTTACACAGCTTCCTCTAGTACAAAGTGGAGCAGTCGAGCAGAGGGCAAGCACATTAGACCAATTTCAGAACTCATGTTATGAACGGAGGCTGGACTGATGGAGTGAGTTGGAAAAGTAAAGGAACGTAAGATTCAAGGAATGCCCCAGAATCGATCATAATTACGGTAACGTGTCAACGCTATGTAGGTACATTGCATACCTAGGTACTGTTCTCTACGTTTTGTTCGATCTGGCTGACAGATCGCCTTGCGCCCTGCGAATTCATACCAAAGATTGTTCCGCCCTAGAGGAAACCATGCCGCGGTTGAGAGAACCAGACTCTCATGACTGACGAGCCACCCGGTCTCGTTCGATCTATTGCCTCGCTTGGAGAAGCCCGTTCTGGAATTCCGGAACGCCACATTCAAGGTACAATGACACAATCCATGGATGATGAGGTGCTTCATGTGCAATGAATTCAACACAGTGCTGATCTCGAGATGGATTTTACCGTTCAGTAAGTAAGTAGTCAACACCACCGCCCGGGCGGCAAGGAGTTGAATGCCCTCAGGCCGTGCTCTCGTCATCTGGCGTCTCCTCATCGAAACTTTGTGAGCCATAGTACCGCCAGAACCATTTGTTGCAACATGTGATGACTGTATCTTCTAGACTCAGATGAGAGCCAGCCCGCTTCGGCAAGGCCGGCAGTGTAAATTCGCGTGGTGTTTGCTCGGCCCGAGTCATCCACTGGGGACGCTCACGACAAGGCATAGTCTGGGCCAGGCAGACTGCAGACCTCACCGACCCCCACATCCCAGAGGGCATGTACGGTAGGGCACGTAAGTTGTAGGTATGATGAAACGCCGCCTTTCATTATGAGAGTCCGCCATTGCCACGACCGTTGCACCCATACATGATCCGTCAGTAGGAATGTGGCTGCCATTCATTCATCGTCAAGCATCAACAGTCTCTTGCAGAAAAAGAAAACACCGCAAAACAAAAAAAGCACGCTCTTGCACGCCGCGTGATTCCAGACAACCTGTGTTCGTATCGAACCCGTAGTTATGCCTTCCCCTCGATACCTTAGTCTGTGATCTGAGTCCTCCCTTGGCATATCCGTTTGCTTTCCGCATGCACCCACCCTCACACACCTCATGTGTCTTTCTCTTCGCCCGCCTTCTTCGCCTTCTGCCCTTTGCATCGCGAGTAAAAGCTCCAGAAGCACGATACTCCGACTTGCGGCTCGTCCTCATTTTTCATAATTTCCACTCCTGAGGCACGTACACACCTGCCAAAGTGCCTCGGCCCGGAACCCACAACTTTGTTCAGTAGCCTTTCGCTGCTTAGGTGGAGATCAAAGGCTCCTCCTCCTTAACAGTCGGCTCAGGGACAGGGGCAGCTGCGGGTGCAGCAGGCTCCTCGGCAACCTTGATGTCCTCCTTAGGGGCAGCAGGGAAGTCGGACTCCTTGACGGACTGGGCGGGAGGCTGGGCGGATGCCTGGCGGCCACGGAGCATCTGCTGAGCCTTGGAGGTATAGTCGCCCATAAACTGCTTGGTGACCTCGGTGGCGTGGGCCGTGTGCGTACCGGCAACCTTCCTGAACTGCTCGGTCTGCGCACTGACGACGTCCGACGCGTTCTTAAGGTGGTGGTCGATGAGCTCCTGGTTCGTGGTGTAGACCAGGGGGACAGTGAAGAGGAGAGTGGTGGCGAGGAGCGCGAGACCCCAGTACGGAACAATCTTCACCAGCCAGTACGACAGGAAGGCACTGACGCAGACCTGCCGGGATCATTGTTAGCTATTGCCTGTACACACAATCCAGATTGGAGGGCAATCTTGAGCGGTGGTCATACCGTGGAGGAAGCGGAGATGTTCTCAGCGAACAGGATGCGCTGGGACTCGATGACGATGAAGTTGACCAGCTCGTGGACGTCACCGATGAGGACGTCGAGGGTTTCGCGTGGCACGGTGTAGTACTTGCGCGGGCGAAGCTGGCTAGCAATACCCGTATTCATGACTAGCTTGCCGGCAACCTCGGCGGCGATGGTGGTGCCGAGCACCATCCATGTGAGCCTGAAGCCCCATCGCAACACATCCAGATACCTAATCGCGAAGATGAGGGTGACGACGGAGGCATAGGCGATCGCAGAAGCACCTGTGTAGCTCGGCTGGTCAGTCGTCTCTGTTCTCGCACCCTTATCATGACGGCCCCGCTGTCCCGTGCGTATCCGGATGGCTGGGGATCGGGGGATATTTACGTACGAGGGTTGTTCCACGACAGCAGCTCGGAGAAGAAGGAGTGATAGTGGGTCAGAGGCTGGCCAGTGGCAGTCGGGTTGTCAGGAGTCTGGCGAGAGGCCGCGAGGTTGGAGAGCTCGGAGGTGGTCTTCTGGTGCTGGTCCTGGACCTTCTGGGCAACGGGACCTGCGGGGAAGCGGGAATGTCAGTATACGGTGGGACAAAAGCATCTTTGAGATTGTTCCTACCTCCGGCGACGGAGTCGTAGGCACTCTGGGCATCTGCAGCGATGTGATTAGCTTATCGAGGTGGCATGACGATGGAGTCTTGGTCTGGAGCTCTGAAACACTGTAAGGTTGTCAGCTTGTAGAACATCTAAAGAGCAGCTGCCAAAAGCTTCATGCCAAGCAGACAGCGTATAAAAGCAGGCAGGAGGACGGGGAGGGATGTACAAGGGCGGAGACAGCTAGCTTACCTTACTGGCTTTCAAGGAGTCCATGGTGGAAGCACCGTTGGCGGTGTCGGCCATTTTGGAAGATGCGAGGTGATGTCGGTCGGGATAGAAATGGAGCACGTGCGTGGCGTGCCGGTGGGTTGAGGAGATGCGCGTGTGAAGTTGACCAAGTAGCTGAGACTTGATTCAATATTCTCAGGTTGTCTTTAAAGTTTGGGTTGTGATAGGTAGCTGTGCCGATGTGTATGTGTGGCAGTGGCAGAGGGGAAGAGGAGAGGTCTGGATTGCAGAAAAAAGGTGACGACAGGAAGTGTGGTGTCCCAGCGCCGCCGGTCGACGTATTTTGCAGCAGGAGTGAGGTGTTCCCTGTCAAGCAGGTTCCTGCTTTTTTGGTGCCCCCGTCCGCCCGGCCAAACAACCAAGCCAGTGACGCTGGTTGCCGTAATGTGGCGCCAGCAGGTCTCTGGCCGCCCAAACTTGACAGTGGGGCCTGGCTGAACGTACCCAAAGCTGTGGCTAGTGCTGTCTGAGCAGTTGACTGGTCTGGACCACGGACTTTTCGTCACCCTTGTGCACCTGCAACGGCCAGGCCTACTTTTGTACTTGTCCCCTAGCAAGGCACAGGATGTGGTCTCATGTCACTGCATAGTACGATTTACCCTACACCACTGCTGCGTTGCAACCATTTCCCACGTCTCATGGGAAAAGGTCGGGCGTCTGTGAAGCTCTCTATCTTGCTATCTGGAGTTCATCGGTCTGGCGCTGCGTCAACTTTCCCCGTTCAGCTTCAGCGCCTACCCATTCGTCATGGTGCATTGAGCGCAGGGACACCGGCGCTGTCAAACCAGCTAATTTAAATGCAGCGCAACGGGCTTGGAAGGGACCCGTTTTCGCGCTCCCAGCATGCTGGGTCGAAACGAGTCTTTCCACCCGGCCCTGATGCATAAACTAGCCCTCCTGATCAATTGCACAAAGTGACAACACTCATCCGGGGGGCGGGGGGGGGGGGCAAAAGAGAAGAGGCTGGTGATTGTCTGACGTGACTGAGGCCGCCCCAAAGACAAAACAAATTCCGCCCACAGCTGTCGTCATCCGGTCATTTCGCTTCATTCCTGAGCTATGTAATAGCATGTGATTATCTGACTAAAACCCCAATGTTGTTAGCGCCTGCTCACTGGACAACCAGAAAAACACTGCGAACCTTCTCTAGAGACACAGAAGAAAAGTCTCTCGGTAGGCAGCTTTCAAACCCGCATCTAATTTTCGATGGTCTGCAGGTTGCCTGCCAGGTAGCTCAATCCAATCAGGACACTACCGCGGCAGAAACTTACTTCACTGTCGACCGAGGCGAATCGATTAGCCAAGTCACACAGAGCACGGCCAAGACCTGCTGTGAAGCTATTATTGGTCTAGACGATTCAAGAGCCGGAGATGGACTGGAGGCTGTCGCCGAAAGGTTTGCCCGCTTGTATTGGCAGTCTCACTTTGATGTTATTTTATAACAACTCCACTGTAACTCTCTCGTGACCGACGATTTCACAAAGCCGGACCAGGATAGAAGATCGGTTGCGAGAAGGCATCCTGCGGGAGAACCTGCTCAATGATGCAGTGTGGAAGAAAGAAGGTCATTTTCATGCAATGTTGCCGAGGCCTGCAATTCCGTTGCTGTAATCAATGCATGTCGCTCTTCACTCAAATACTAGCGCTGCGAAACGACCATCGTCGTAGCTATCACAAGGAGCACAGTCCCATGTTGCTATTGGGACGATACTAACGTTAGTAGCTACCTAGGTCGATACTCAAAGCAGCAAGCAAGTACAACCTCTGCCGTCAGGGTGCACACCGTCTGACCCTTCAGAAGCCAATACACCCCACCCGGAGTCTCGGGCATGATCTCCCCGCCGAATCCTGCTCGACCAAACCCAACCGCAGCGGGGCTTTCTCTGACTCTCTCACACACTCTCTCTTTCTCTCTCTCTCTCTCTCTGTGTGTGTGTGTGTGTGTGTGTGTGTGTGTGTGTGTATGTTCTGCCTTTTCAGTGTCTGCAGCCCCAGGAGCTCTCAAGGAAGACCTGACCCAACCCCCTTAGCCCCATAGAAAAAACCCGACGAGGAGGTGATATTAAGATCGCCATTTCAGACATGGAATGACCACCGCCAGGCACCCTGCGAGGTCTGATCTCTGGAGGCTGATATCGAGAAGCAGATCATATGCTCATCGCCATGTTAAACCCCCCTTCTATCGCAGGCGCAAGCCGAGGAGCTCCAATCTTCGGGAACTACCATGCCCAGCGCAGGTTATCTCAAATCGCCCAGCGGACACGTCACACCTCACGAGGAAAAGTCACGGGAGGTCATCAGTGGAAGTAAAGATATCTTTGCATTCCAAATTCTACAGTAGACCCAACCAGCAAGTACGGTGTGGTGTAGTGTGTAATGTAAAAAGAACTCCGCCTAATGTTGCATTTGCAATGACGATGAGCAACATAGGAATGCTATTTCCCAGACCCTTTGAAAATGCCAACGTTAATGTGATGCTTTAGTTCGACGAAGTGAAGCCAAACAAGCCCACACAAAAATGCTCATCCCCTTAAGTAATGATAATGTCGATTTCGACGAATGCTTCCATGCCAAGGCAGTCAACTTCAGCAGTCTTGCTCTTCCCCAAGCTCAATTGATGGTGTCCATTGGTCGTGCAGTACAGTACCGTATACCGGCAATTTGTGAAAAGAAAGGTGAATGGTAGTGGTAAGAATCGGGTCGTTATGGAAGTGGTTGTAGATATAGTCGTAGCCAGACTTGCCCAATAGAACCTCATGGTATCCAAGCGGTTGACGGTCGACGATATTCCCAAGTAGTAATTGCAGGAAGAACGGTATGGCACAGGTAGGTGATGGAGACTGCTTGTTGCCAACCTTATCTTCTCCAACCCCAGAAACCTCCGCCGCCGCTTGGGGCAGCAGCAGGCGTTGGTGCTGGCGCCGGCGTAGCTGGCGCGGCGGCCTTAGCAGCCGCAGCAGCACTGTCAGCGGCAGGTGACGTGAAGCTCCTGAACATGCCCATCACGCCTTGTTGCTGAGTAGTGTCACCTCCCGGGTGCAGGTGGTCGCCAGAGGCACCAATAGTCTTGCGCAGTTGCTCCAGCTTTTGCTTGGCCTCCTCCGCCTCTTGCCTCGCGATAGCCTCGGCCGTCTTGGCCTGGACAAGCTCGAGCAGCAATGCCTCGTGTTCACTCGCCGGAGGCTGATCTTGCGGTGCCAAAGTCGGAACCGGCGACGGCGGCCCGTTACTTGCTCTCGAGCCGGCCACCGACGAGGTGCGCTTGTTGATCGAGATTTGCGACGGGGTCGACTGACTTCTTCCGAGCTTGAGCTCCCGCAGGCCGGGCGCGGTGGACTTGGGGCTGGGTTTTTGGGACAGCCAGCCATTTCCAAGCCCGCCGCCTTCGTTATTGGCAGAATCGGAAGCTCGAACTCGCATCGAATGTATCTGTTTCTCGAGACGTTGCTTGTCGGTGTGCAGGCTTCGGACGTGCGCGTGACTTTCTCGAAGCTGGTCCTTCATGTTGGCAATTTCCTGCTCGAGGTCGACCGCGCGGCGGTTAGCGTCTTGCGATTTGGACATCTCGATCTTCAGTTGTTCCTTTGTACGGGAGAGGTCGTCGCGCATTTGCGGCTTGGTTTGTACGATGGAAGACCGCCTCTTGTTGTCGTCATCCCCAAATCTTCCATCCATACTCTCGAGGAGATCTGACAGGGCTCCGTCATGAGTGTTCAGCCCATCGGGCTTGATTGTCGCATCGCTGTCACCACTGTGGGCCGTAACGACGGTCTCGCTGCTCGCTTGTCTCCTAATCGTACCGAGTAGGGACCTCACGGCCTTCCGATCTTCATCGCGCTCTTCTCGTTCTCGTTGCAATTGATCGGCAAGGTCCGCATGTTGTCGTTGTAGGTCGCTTAGAGCGGTGAGTAGGTCTTCGATCTGGTTGTGGAGGTTCCTGCTTTCGGCATTTTGGGATTGATAGACGACTTTGGATTCGCGCGTGAAGGTTGAGTCCGCGGCAGAGTCCCTCGAAATGGAAGTGGCATCGGTGGACACAGTACTCAGAACGCTTGCTGCGGACGAGGTCGTTGCTGAGCTGGCTTCCATGGAGTGCACTGTGGACGCCAAGCTTTGTTTGGACGCGCTCCGCTTCAACATGCTTAAGGGTCGAGAAGCGGCACCGGGGGTGAGGTTGGAGGTTGTGTTGTTGTTGGGGGAGGCTTTGAGGGATGTGGTGGAGTTGGCCCAAAGGCGCCCGAGGAACCGGGATGCTGCGTTAGTAACCTCTGACGATGACCCTGCAGCATTGGCGCTTGGATGGCTGGGTGGACTGCTCAATTGGCTCTCGCGGTACCCCTGTTCAAGAGCCGCGAGCCGCTCACTACTAACAGAAGGTGAGAGGCTAACAAAGTCGGAGACAAATTCGTCTGCGTTGTACTAGATTGGTTGGTCAGTGACAAAGAGCGACAGAATTGGGATAGCATAGGAGCATAAAGGAGGGGGTGTGAAATTACGTGGTAGCAATCCCAAAGAGACCGCGATAGGAGAAGTTGCAAGACCTCCCCCATGTCCATACATGCAAGGATTCTGGGCTGATTTCGCCTCATAAGCGAGAGGGCTACGCGCATAACGGTGGGTGCAGCCCCCTCGGCGAAGATCACATCGTAGATGCCTGACTGCCTGTCAGTAGTGCGCGCGCCAATAGGTAGCGGACCCAGAAAAACTTACGAAACAGCATCGGCAGGGGGCAAGTCACTGCAAAGAACGAGAGGAACCACTGTGAAACGTAGGCCGGATCAACCTGCAAATCGTCCAAATGGTCCGATAAGGCTGGTAGGATGTCTCGAAGCAGTTCTCGGAATTCTACCAGCAGTTTCAGTCAGTATCCGCAATTACCGGTATTTGCAGCGCGCGCAACAAGAGATGTGCTGAGGCCGAAACCCTTTGTCGATTATGACGAAAGTCCTAGCCTCAGCAAGCCTGGGGCCCTCGAAAGTGCACTTACGGTAGATTTTGACGTGCAATCCATACAGATCCGGCAGGAAGGACGATCTGAGATCGTACTGTTCCATGAGTCTGACTCGTCGTTAGCGTCCGGACCATCTCATATTTGTTCTCGACCCATACGTCGTAAGATCATGACATACTTTACCAAAACACAAAACGCCTGTTTGTCACTCATGTGCATGAGAAGAGGACCAACCAGAAGGGCGAGCCCTTGGCAGTATCCGATCTTCTGGTCGTACAAACCTAAGGCGTGTGTTAGCATTGTACTGTGTGCCCAACATACGCCCGCGCGGTGCGTCACCGAAGGGCAGCAATGCACCAGCAATAGTCGTAGAAGATAAACTCACTGTAACATTTCAAAACCCTGCCCAGCATGCGCTGGCCGTCGCCCTCGGGATCGCGGAACATCTCAACGCCAGGAAAGCTGCGCCCGAGGTCCTTTCCGATGAGGCCCTCGTACGGGCTCGTCTCGCCGGTGAACCTCTCGAATGCATCCTCGAGGCTCGCGTCCCGCGCCGACGACATGCTCTGCCACACTACTCCGCGAAGCGGCGGTGGGATGCCCTTGCGGATCTTGTTGGCCAGCAAGGTGGGCAATCGCGCGGCGGTCTGCTGATAGTCCTTTACAAGGGCCGCATAGAACTCGAGGTCCGTCATCGGGGGCGGCGGCAGCATCGAATAGCGCAAGGGCGCCGGCGGTGGCGCCTCGACCATGTCCCGCAGTTGTGCCATCGACGGAGGTCGTGGCTTACGTGCGGATTGCTGTATTCTCTCGGCGGCCTGTACTTTGATCGTCTTCGGGTTTGTAGCCAGCCTATCGTTCTCCTGTTCCAGTCGAGCGAGTAGCATAGCAGTAGTCTGTAATGACGGGTCAGTAACCGTTGCCCTAGCAATTTTGGCCCACTTCGCTCAGAAATTCGAGAGCCTCTTCTCCAAGGTGTTGAAGCCAACGGTTCGACCTACATCTTCCTCGTTGTGTTTCGACTCAGCGTCCTCCTTGGATTGTAATTGGTCCCAGTCCACCTCTTCGTCGTCACTATCCTCCCCTTCTCCACTGATCGTCTTGCTGTCGTCGTCGACACCCTCCAATTCGTCCTGCAGATTCAGCTTCAAGTCGCTGTTCGGGATGCTCGTGACGGGACTCAGGGCCTCATTGGGGTCGAGCGGCGAGTTCAGGGCGCTGCGGGTGGTGGTGGCCGAACTGGGGCTCAGTGTGTTCCTAAAAAGACTCCTCCTGTGCTGTATCGTGCCGTGCGGCGGCAGGTCGGTGTTGACGGTCAACGGCCTCGGCGGCTCGGACAATCGGATGCTCACTAGGGAGTCGTGCTCGGCAATGCGCTTGAAGGTGGCGTCGTGTTGGGGGTTCGAGCTGCTTCGCTGGCGTGTGTGTTCGTGTGTGGTAGGAGAGGGGACGACGGTCGAGCTCGAGACAGAGGAGGCATGTTTATGCTTGGGGCTGAACACAACACCACCACCGCCGCTGGTAGGGCTGGTGGCCTCCTGGTCGGCTTCCATCGAGAGTGGAAGGGCAGGCTCCCGACCCGAGCCTCGAGGCTGTTACTCGAGCGACTGGTGGTGAGTTGGAGGAAGGGATTGGTCGAGAGGAGGGCTGCTGAGACTGGAATGACGGGAACGGGTCGTGGTGAGTCGAGCCCGACACAAACCCAGCAGGCAAAGGCAAGGTTCAAGGCGGATGTTCTGGGCCGGGTTTTTTGAGGCACCTGGTCCGTGTTGTGTAAGACAACAAAGTCTGGCTCCCTTCTCGGGAGTATGTGTTCGTGTGCGGTGGGTAGATCCAGTGGGGGGGTTTGGTCGAGAGGACGTCGTCAATGCATTGATAGGTTGTCCGTCGTGTTTGCTGCCTTGGAACGGAGACACTTGGGCAGGGGGGAGGGGTCCGCAGGAGGGCCAGTATTTACTTCGCTCACAAATCGGGCCTCTCCTGGCGGTCGCGTCAGGTCTCCGACCCTCGCCTGCTTGTCAGGGCTGCAAGGACGGTGTGAATTGTGGAGGAAGTGGGTATCCAACGCCGTGGCTGCTTCTCTAATTTTTTCCCCTTCCTTCTCTTTCTCCTTCCCTCTTTATTGTACTTCCTGCTGCCCCTTCCTGTGCAGGGGTTTAAATCCAACGAGCCGAGGGCGGCTGCTAAAAAACGACTCGAGGGAAACACGGGGAGCAGGGTCTCGTGTGAGCATGGCAGGGCTGGTCAGACGAGAGGACGTTGAAATTCGAAAGGGCGAGCTGAAATTGTCCCAGGGCTAGCCGAGGAATATCCTGCAACCTCTTTCTCGCGTCTCTCGTTCGTGATGATCTCGCTGCAATGGCCACGAGGGCCCAGGGCGATCAATCGAGCAGGCGAAGGAGGCAATGTGGTCCTCGTCGTCGTGTGTCTCATACAGTGGGCAATGAGGGAAAGAAAAAGAAGAAGAAAAGGTTGGTGAAACAGGGCGGGAGGTATTGTCTCAAGCACAAGTCGAGGAGACCCGCCCGCAACAAGTTCCAGAAATTCGGATGTTGATATGAAGTGCAACAAACGCCCAAGGTTGGCGGGGAAAAAAGAGGTCGTCAAGAAACGAAACTGCCGGTCTGAGAAGCTGGCCGGCCGCAGTACCTCTAGGCAGAAGAGTGAGATACAGCTTGTCCCCAGGTCAAGAGAGCGTATGTGTGCTGTTAGCCGGTTTGAAGTGGTCAAGGTTGACTGGTGAGCGTGGACATTGGGCCTGGACATGGACATGGACATGGACATGGGGGGTGGGCCCCATCGATCGAAGGTCGCTTCGAAGTGGGCACAAATGAGCAAATGAAGATAGTGAATGGACTCGATCCCCAGCTGGGATGATGTGGTGGACTGCTCGACAGAGGGCAGGTCGGGGAGCTGGAGTTAGAACAAGGTCAAGGGATGCGACACGCGGTGAGCACGATGGACACAGAGAGTCAGAGAGGCAGGCGCAGACGCGGTCACCTTGACACCGGAACATTGGTGGAGGTGAAATGATGGTCGCGTCAACGTTATGCGTCTCTCCTGGCTGCCGTCATACGATTGGCCAATGGACGGGCCCCTGCAAAGGTCCAGGAGCAGCGTGACGCAGGCAGGCCTGGCAGGCCGAAGCGCCTCACCTCCTTTTTCGGTTCCGTCATCGCCTCCAACGACATGACATTGGTTGAAACCACATCTTCGGAGTTGCGAAACTACAGAGTTCATACCAGAGTACGAACAACAAACACTCCAGCCACAAAGGTCTTGCCACTTTTCCTCCCAGCCTTGCTAGCCTTGCTGCAAAAGTGAAATCGTACTGTTGAAACATAAGAGACCGCCTAGCCCGGCCGTGAGCATGAGCAGATCCCCCAAGATTGCCCAGCCGGGCCCAGCCCGTTGGGTTTTAGCCTCTCTGCTAAATGTCTGTGGGTGTTGATATGTGGCCGGTGCACCTCTGACCTGCCTCACCATAGCGCACACACAATGCACATATATCAGTCAGAGCATACTAAGATATAAGACACCCATCGTCAGCCTCAGCATGGACCCCCGGCAGTCTGTCGTGTCCAACAGAGCAGACCATTGAAGCACAGCCTCCCCCCCTTCTCTGTCCCTCTCGCAAAAGGCTATTCCGGGGCAGTCAATCTCAGAGAGGAGATGCTTTGTGTCCAGGAGGAGAGGGTTTCGTCACAGGGCTTTATCCCAATGGCGAAACTGCCACCCCCCGCCCCCCCCTCCCCCCCCAAAAAAAAAAACCCAGGTGCATGGCCCCCCGTCGTCACAATCACACTCCGTACATATATATACCGGTAGTAGTTCAGAAAGCTTCGGACAACCAACAACCTAAACTTGTGTGGCTCGTCCCGTTCCCGTTCCCGTCCACGTCGCCTACATAGCCACGTAGGGGAAAAAGTATCCACCTTGAAACTTTTCTAGAACTATGCACGAGGGACCGGCGGAGCGCAGATCAGTTTGCCGCTGCCCACTCGTCCGTGCTTCTTCTTCGATCATCTCCGGCTCCAGTATTCCTTCATCTCGTTGAGCATTTCTGTTTTCGCGCCCCCAAGACCTTCATTGCCCTTCAAAATGTTAGTTATTATTCTGTCGCTTCCCCCTCCCCTGGTGAGACACATATACACCAGGTTCTACCAGCCCCCGTCAAATTCACACTACAGCCGTCCCGCGGCCCGGCTGGAGCTTGGGCCGTTGGAGAATTCGCGAATCCTCCGAGATTAGGACTTCTTTTCTATTTTCCTTCCCTGTCCGCCAAGTCGCATGGCCGAGAGAGGAGGGGGGAAGGGGGGCGGAGGGCTGTTAGTCATTCCGCCCTGGAATGTAGGGACATCCTGGTCCCTGCGTCGACGATCCGTCGTGCGGCTTCTGGGGGACGTCAGTTCTTCACGTGCAGTCATCACGGCCTGGCGGTTTCTGGTTCCCATGTTCTTCCCACGCGGGAGTTTCAACACAGTGTGTCTTGTCGACAAATATTTTGTGTGCATGCTGAAGTGGGGATGCCTGGCTGTTCGAAACTCACGATGACGTAGATTTTCTATTGGACACGCCATGGCAGCAGCTGCAGAACACACCAGGCCGCGATTCTGGCCTCCGTTGTTATTGTCAGTCAGGCGAGTGGCTGTCCCTGCATCGTATGAGGCCAACCTAAACACGACCGAGACCAGTTGTCCGGCCTTGCCCATCAGCCCTACGAGATCTCTCGGCTGTTTTGGAGTAGTGGCTACGTCTTTCATCAGACGAGCATCAAATCAATACCCGCCTCGATTCTTTGCGGCGTTGAGACGAGGTGTTGGCCCGGCCTCGCCCCCACCCTGCTTTCTGACACTACACATACATACAAAATCTGTACCCATTTTTACACGTCCGAGTCATTCTGTCCCGCACATATACAAAAAGCCTGAACACTTGTGCATTTGCGGCCGGGTTATGCCCTAGATACCCTGGTCCTTATGCCATGCTCTCCCGGTACACTTGCTCCCTGTGCGTGGAACCCACGAGTACATAAGACGTTATGCCGACAACCTCAACCTTCAACAACGCCAGGACGCCGCAATGCTTCAACATCTGGGTATCAATTTTGCTTCCTCGCTCGTAATCATTGTGCCGAAGTCGACGGTGGTTGTGAATGCATCGAGGGTAAGCCTGGAACGTGCGCCATTTGCGGCGTCGTCTGGTGAGCTGACAGGGCAGGTGACGGAGCTGAATTCATCTGCATCTGTCCCTGGGCCGCCTGCAAACTCGCCATTCTCTGTGCGTTCTGTGCCGCCATGGCTGGGTTGGGACCACCGGGCTTCTGCTGTGGCCGATACACAGGCTCCTTCGTTGGGTCGATGCCGGGAAACAGCGCGTGCAGCTTCTTGTATAGGTCTTTGATGTATTCGTCCCTTTCCTCGCGGTCCGCGCCACCATCGACCTTCTCTGTGTCTGGGGACGCGGCCATCGGACGCAGCTTGAGCCTCAAGTTCAGCGACGGTGCTGAGAGAATTAGCGGTGCTGGCTGACGCGGTATGCCTGGTTTATTCGTCGTAAGATTCGCCAGGTATTGCAGATTTGCTTGTAACCTCCTAAAGACTCTGTGGGTCACTTGTTAGTATATGCCAGGTAAGACTGAAGTACGAAGTCGACGTACTGGGTGTAGTCTTGGTCAAACGCTTCTTCCTCTTCTTTCCTGTCCCTCTGCTGTTCGGGCGCCATGCCAGGGCCTGAGTTGGCAGTCTCCTTTCGGATCTCCTCCAGGCTATGTTTCAGGTGGATCACTTCATAGAGGAGCTCGGTGTTGATGTCTAGCAAGAGACCCATCCGCTCCTGATCTCGAGCTTGCGTTCCGGGACTAACAGGAGTCGTAGCGCCATTGACAGCTCCCGATTGCCCCATGGGAGGGAACGTTGGTGTCTGAGGGGTCGTGACGCTGTTTGCTGACGGCGGTGCCGGCGTGGGGGTTTGATTCTGAGGAGGGCCCTGAGGATTCTGCGGGGTTCCAAAATGGCTTTGCTGACCTGGAGTCGGCGTGCCTTGGTGAGAAGCCGAAAACTGCCGCTGTTGATTCGGCGTAGACATAGCACCTTGAGTCTGATGTGCCTGCTGTGCCTGCTGTATGCGCTGCATCATAATCTGCTGCTGTTGCTGCTGCTGCTGGGTGTGCATCGCTGCTCCGTTCATGGGGTATCCGCCCATTGAGTTGGCCATCATATAATTAGGATTGAACTGGCCTGGGGGGGCTGAGGTGGATGGTATGTTGGGTCCATAGGGTGAGCTTGTGTAGGGAGGTTGGAAGCCCACTGTACACCTCGTCAGCTTGATCGTGCGCCAGAATTATTTTCTCTTTTCCTGCTTTTCAGTATAACATAGTGACAACGAGGACACTTCCAGTACCAAGAGGATAGGGGTAGAACTTTGATATTGAGGATGGACAACGATGCCATGTTGTGGGGATGAAGCCCCCCCCGTAGATCTGAGACGAATCATGGATCATGAAAAAAGAAGGATAGATGAAGCCCAGCGGCAGAAGCGATGTGACTACAGTTTGTGTGACACGAGAAAAGAGAAAGAATAGACTCACTCTGGCCATTGGCGGCCATCTGTGGCATGCCGGTATTCTGCATCATTCCTGCTGGTCCCGCAGGTCCAGACATCATGGCACTGGGGTTGGGAGCACCAGAGAAGGAACCACCGGGGCCCATGGGGTACTGCTGGTTATACATCATCGGCTGCTGCTGAGGCTGATTGGGACCAGGACCAGGCTGCATCTGCGGATTCTGACCCGGCGGGGCGCCATTGAAGGGTTGTCCTGCAGCATTGCCGTAACCATAAGGAGCCGAGTACATGGCTCCAGGTGCTAAGAAGGGTAGGAGAGACCGGCAGCAAGCCGGTGAGCAAAGCAAGGGCGGCTTAGGAGGCGCCGGTCGACGAGGCGATCAGCCCGATTAGGAAGGGCGTTGACTTTCAGGTACGGGAACCTGTGACCGTGCGGCTATCTTGTGAAGATTGTGTGGGGTACCTGGATCGTGGACTGGTAGGGGTACCACGAACGGACAAGACCAGAAAGTCTCGTCTCGACAGGAGACTTAGACGAAAGCGGTGCCGGGCCGCGGGCGACAGCTGGATGTGACAGGGCGAGCGTGGATCCGATCAACGTAGATGACGCTATACAGGGTGTACAGCGGCAGAGCGCCGTCTTGTCGCCGACCAAGCCGAGCTGGAGACGTGCGGTACAACCCGGTGACGAGCGTGTGCCTCTCTTCACAAAGACAATTGGTCCCAAAATAGCGCAGACGACGGTAGCGGGCCAAGCCAGAGTGGGTTTGTCGTAGGTACCTTGCAGGTCGAGCTTCAAAGGAGCGTGTCCACGGGGTGACAAAGTGTACGTGTGCGTGTGTGAGCGCGTGCGCGCGTGTGTATGAGGTCGGTGCCTGACAGTCCCCCAGAATGGGGACGGACCGGGGTGTGTGGAGGCGGGAATATCAAACAAATGACAAGCAGACAGCCTCCTGGAATTAGATCCCGATCCTCGCGATCTTCCCTTCAAGGTTGCTGCTCTTGCTCGTCCTTCCGCCTGCCCGCCTTGCCCGGGTCTGGGTTGCCACGGGAATTGGACGTTGCGACCTGACAGGCAACAGAGGAGCTATGATGTGACACCTGTCGATGCCGGCTTCTGGCAGCCAAGAAGTGAGAGCAGCCAGGCCAGGGGATGACCGAGAGCGGGTGAGCAGCAGGACTGAATGGAACGCAGCAAGTGAGCAAAGCAGCGCCAGCCAGCCAGCCAGCCAGCCAACAGGCCGGTCAATAGTTCGTCTAGCTGAGGAGCAGGCCGAGACGAGGGTCACACCAGAAACGTCTGGCCCCGTCTGGTGTCTGGTACGGAGGGATAGCAGATGGGAGCGAGCCTGGCTAGGTAGGTACAGTAGGTACCTCCGGTGTCAGGGACTCTTGGGTCTCGAGAGGCCAAGGTCGAGCCAGCCTTGGACAAACCAACGAGGTACCGGACGATCCTCAGCAGTCCCAGGTGTGTGGGTGGGCCAATGCCAGAACCGATGCTGCAACGGTCGCTGGAAGCAACAACGAACCTAATCTCTGGCTCCCACAGCCAGAGAGAGGGAGGGAGAGAGGGGGTGGGTCGGGTTCGCGGTGCTGCGTGGCTGCTTGGGTAGGGGAAACTGGGCAACGGGAATGCGAGCTGGAGCAAGAGGTGTGCCAATGCCGGTGCCAGTGCCAGAGTGGGAGCTAGGCTGGGCCCGGATGCAAGGTTGTGCCTCGATCAGATGCAAGATCGGAATCGACAAGACGAAATGAAGACAGGTACAAGAGTACAACAATGCGGTGTGGGATGGCGGATGGCGGATGGGGATGGGGATTTGGGATGTGCTGTGTGCTGGTTCCTGTGTGCTGTGTGCTGGCGCGGTCCGTCAGTCGGTTGTGTGCGTGTGTTTTGAGTCGTTGGATTTCGCTTGGGGGGGGGGTTTTTTCTCTCTCTGACCGGGCTGGCAACTGCGGGAAATCATTCAGACTTTTCCGGGGCTGGGCAGGCTGAGCACCGCCAGAACCGAGAGAAACCGAGAGACCGGGGGAACGGGCTGCCAGAGAAAGTGGGCGACCATCTCTGCTGCGGTGGGCCATCACGCTAGTCATGTTTTGGGTCTAGTGCCGACCGCCCCCAGCAGGATGCAGATCCATGGAGTCATGACCATCGGCATGACTGGTCAGCAAGCCAAGAGAGACATCCGAGACATTCAAGACAATTGCAACCTCCTCATGTCGTGGTACAACATAACAATGTACTTCTTGCATTGATAAGTAATAGCAACACAGCGCTTTCCACAGGACCAAAGCGTACCCCTTGGACGTTGCTTTTCCCTTGGACACATAGATTCCGGCGGCAAGGTGGCGACCACGAGGTACTGCAAGGAGGCTTCTGAACCGCAAAGGTGAATAACACGCTCTTCACGGTGGGCCACAACCTGGTTTTCTGCTGTAGTGTGCACAGGAGCCAACATGGAACCTCCAAAACATTATTATGCGACTATCCTGTGTTGACAGTTGAGAGCTGTGTCACGGTTGCAGCAAACCCCCTCGTGCAAAGCATATTTGTGAAACACGCACGACATGTAACTCGAGATGACAGACTACCTAGGTATGCTCAGGGTGATGACCAGCGCTTGATCCCCCGGAAACCTAGACGACGCGGAGCTGGGTAGCTTTTTAATGGAACTTTGTGAGCATACTCATCCCGACCACAGGACTTGTGCTGTCAGCAGAATGGAGAGTCTTGCCAAGTGAACAAGGCTTTGGCAAACCCTGGAGGACACTGCTGCCCAGACAGGCAGCACATGTTCCAGTTTACCTATAGTAGTTGGCAACTCCGCCGCCTTGGAATAAACTTCACCCCTGGACATGAAAAGTATGTTTCCTTCAGGCGCCCCTGTGAAGACTGCTGAGTTTTTGTCTTGGACAAGGCCGTCGGTCACTCCTGTCCAATTTTCACCGGAGGTACTAGACAGTGCCCACTATCATTGTGCGTTATAATGAGGAAGGTCTGGTTGGCTTCCAACATGTTATTCTTTTTCAATTTTCCATCTATGATGGGATTAAACCGACCCAACACTAACAGTTTCAACTATAGTGCGTTCCGTATGACGAGTTACCATACACCACACCCAGGAATTCCTTCGCGATGATCGTATCCGTCTTATTTGAAGGATGCAACTCATCATACCACAGGAACGATTCCAACGGCTGCGGCTCCGTGGTACAGATCGAATTGTTGTCCGCGTTACAATGGTGGTAGAATCCCGTCGCATTGGCCGGCGCTTCGAGGTACGCCGCCGGGTTGTGGTAGATGTCCGACAGCAGGCTGTTGACGTCGAAGACGTCGAAGCTCGCGCCCGGCCACCGCGCATTGACGAGCAGCTCGTAGGCCGCGCCGTAGTCGAACAGCCGGTCCACAAGCTGCGTGTACTCAAGCATCTTGTACTCGTATTCAGTCTCATTATACAGCGTCTTATTCATCCAGCTGGAGACTATTAGCATGCGGGAACGGAGCACAAAGTAACTTTGGGATCCGTGACAGCAGGAAAGGGATGCCTACTACTGGTTGTCGCCGGCACCACCGTTACTCTGCGCCGCGTAGAGGGGCGCATACTGCAGAGGTGCGGTGTTAAGGAGAACAAAGCGCCGGCCACCACTTGAATAGATCGTGTCGAACACTGACCAGACGCAGTCAATATAAGTGGTGATGTTTGTCTGGATACACCGTCAGTCCCCGGTTATTCGACCTAGAGAAGGGGAAAAGGGGGTTCGGTAAACGCCGAGGGTACTCACGCCGGGAGCCTGAGAATCCGTCAGAAACGCCCCGTATCCCAGATCATTCGTCCCGATCCACAGCGCATACACCGTGTTATCTGCGGTCCGGTTCGCATATAACGACTGGACGCCCACGTCCGCCACAAAGCTCGGCAGCTCATCGTCGACAACCGAGGGAAACGGGCCGTCGATGGCGCTGAAGTATCGAGAGATGATCTCGTTGCTGCAGGTGGCCCCACTGATGGCATAGTCAAAGTAGGCGACGTTTGCGTACTGTTGGACGTACTGGCCCCAGGCGAGACCACCGGACGCGGTGACGTTGGACTGCGGCTGGAGCGTGCCGGCTGGTGGAGGCTCGCCGCCGTGGGAGATGTAGTAGCCCAGCCGGTCGTCGTCGGTATAGCTGTCGCCGAACGTGACGAGGTTCGTGAAGGGCTTGCCGGCACAGGAGGGGACTCCTGTAGTGAGCACCACCGTGATCGCGGTGAGAAGAGTTGAGGGGCGCATCTTGTCTGGTAGACCACTTGGTCGAGATCCGGGAAGACGGCGGGCCTATGTGACTCCTGTAGCAAGACACGAGCAGCAACGACAGGACGCTGGAGAGACGGACATCGCGTCCCCTCCCACCACAGCGCCGCGCCAGGCAGTCCTATATGTGCAATGTTGCCATGGCCCAGCTGATGGGGTCACAGCACTTCAGCGCCATGCACCAGCTCATTTCTCTTGAAGAGGGGGCATCCATGACGTTCGTCGCCCGTTCATCCGGTCGCGCCGCGGAGCTAGGACCAGGGACAAGCTTTTTCTCATGCAGGCCCAAAAGATGGGGTAGAGGCAGATTTGCGGAGGTTGCAATTTGACCACATGGCAGCGCGCCTATCCGAGACAACATAGTCGACCAGGTAAATACCGTCAGAGGCAGCCGTCCAGGCTAGTACTTATTCTCCCTGGCTACCGGGCACGACAGCCGATGATGTCCGTTTGTGCACTGCACGCGAGATTCACCTACCTATTCCAGTTCGCGGGACAGTATTCTCTGGCACGTAGAGAGCTGACCACGCCGGTCGTGGAGGAGATCTTCGCTAGCCAGAAGTTTCTCGGCTGATCTTTGGGGCAAGGTTGGCAGCTGGTCGATTCGGGGTAGCTAATTGTCCCCCAATTGGTGGTTTGATCGATCGAGTGCAACCGATAATCAGCCTGAATGCCGTCCACTAGTGACCCGGGCATCTGGTCTGGTGTGGCCGCCGTCGGTGGATTACCGCGTCCACATCTCCCGTCCGCAGGCCAACGTGAATCTGAGATGATGTCCGTTCAGCTGCTTCTGCATACCGTGCATGCAAAAAAGAAAGAACTTTGTGAAGGGCATTCGAAGTGTCACATTGTTGCTGCAAAGAGGTCAGCCGGGATGATGTCCTGAAGTGCAGGAACCTCAGCCTCGTCATGGACAAGGCAGTTAGTTCTGTCGGGATGCGTTCCCAACGAGATTTGAATGGCTTAGAGGATGGTGTGTAAGAAGAAATATGCCTAGGTACAGGAAAAGAGAACAGTGAGTGTACGCATGAGACGACTTTGTATCTGGATCACAGGTTGGCTGCTTGACGTGAGAAGTCGCGATGGGTCGTTCGGTCGTTCCAGCCCGGGGGTCGCTGAGCGTGCCGGGCCGTAGGTGGGGACCCCCAAACCTCCGGACTCGGAGCCGGCCCGCACCGGAACCTCAAACTTTCAAGACTCATCGATCTCGCCGGCTGCCGTGTGAGTGACTCAACCGTCCACCATCCATCTCACCACCACTCACGTCACATCACCCAAAGTATCTAGTCAAACTCAAATACCCAATCGTTGGCCTTTCGTATCTGTGACCAGTCTCATATAGACCCTCCCTAAACTCAGCGCTGCACCTCGCAGCCACCACCTTCCTGCCGCCATGTCCCCCTTCAACCTGCAAACCTGTGCCCGCCCCAACATCCTCCGCCTGCAGCCCTACCGCTGCGCCCGGGACGACTACAAAGATGACGGGCACAACATCCTGCTCGACGCCAACGAGAACGCCTACGGCCCGCCCATCACCGCCTCCGCCGCCGCGTCCCTCCAGGGGTCCTCAGGGACCCCGGCGGCGGTAGGGAAGATCGACCTCCTCGGCCTGCACCGGTACCCGGACCCCCACCAGCGCGACCTCAAGCAGAGCCTGTGCGACCTGCGCGGCACCCGCGCCCACACGGCCCGGGCCGTCACGCCGGACCACCTCTTCGTGGGCGTCGGCTCCGACGAGGCCATCGACGCCCTGCTGCGGGCCTTTTGCGTCCCCGGGCGCGACACCATCCTCGTCTGCCCGCCCACCTACGGCATGTACTCGGTCTCGGCCGAGGTCAACGACGTCGGCCTCGTCAGGGTCCCGCTGCTCCCCGCGGGCGAGGGCTTCCAGATCGACGTCCCCGCCGTCCTCGCCGCCCTCGACGGCGCCGCCGCGAGCCACGTCAAGCTCGTGTACCTCTGCTCCCCGGGCAACCCGACGGGCGCGCTGCTGCGCAAGGCCGACGTGGCGCGGATCCTGGAGCACCCGACGTGGAACGGCCTCGTGGTCCTCGACGAGGCGTACGTCGACTTCGCCGCCACTCCCGATGCCAGCCTGGCCGAGTGGGTCGCCGAGTGGCCCAACCTGGTCGTCCTGCAGACGCTGTCCAAGGCCTTCGGCATGGCGGGAATCCGGCTCGGCGCCGCCTTCGCGAGCCCCGAGGTCGCGCGCCTGCTCAACAGCCTCAAGGCCCCCTACAACATCTCGTCGCCCACCACGGCGCTCGCGTCCTACGCCCTCGGCGACGAAGGGCTGGCCGCCATGGCCGCGAACCGCGCGCGCATCGTCGAGCAGCGGGACAGGCTCCTCAGGGAGCTTCCTGCGATCCCCGGGGTGGGCAGGCTGCGGGGCGGGACCGAGAGCAACTTTTTGTTGTACGAGATGGTGAACGAGGAGGGGGTGCCGGATAACAAGACGGCGCTCGCGGTGTACGAGGGTCTGGCGGAGACCAAGGGGGTTGTTGTGAGGTTTCGAGGGAAGGAGCACGGGTGCGAGGGATGTTTGAGGATCACGGTTGGTACCGAGGCTGAGTGCACGAGACTTTTGGAGGCTATCAAGAAGACGTTGGTGGAGGTCAGGGGTGCGAGTACACCTAGGGACGAGGCAAAGAGGGAAAAGGAGGCGAATGGTGTTGTTGCGTAGACGGATAGAGTCGTACCGTTCCCACAAGAGAACATGACGGATAGAGAAAAATGGTAAAGGCTGGGGTATGCTTCCCAAGGCTTCAATGGTGAGGTCTTTGAACCAAAAATTCAGGAATATGGACTCCTAGTCCTTTCATCATTTCTATCAGTCCGCTGTCCTCCCCAAAAACGCCGGGTATACCAGTATATCACGCGTATGCATGTATGCTCTGTTCGGATGGATCCTATATGTGCCAGCCGAGTACTAGGAGTCTTTTTAATGTATGAGCATGAAAGGCAAGCCACTGTAGCAAGCCCCGTGGTGATCGTCCCGATTATCTATATCATTGAGACCAACCAAACCACCATCGAAGCAGTGAAACCCCAAGCCACCGCATCAAGAGCCACCACCCTGGACCCCAGCGAGCGAGAACGCTTAGTGCTCGTCGGCGAAGACGTCGCGGTGGTGGCGGCGACAGACGACGTAGCAGCACCGCTCGTCGTGCTCGTCGGCTGCCGCACGTCCTTGATTTCCGTCGATCTGTACGGCACAGGCGCCGCCTTAGCCAGCAGGCCCTGCACCGTCTCGAGCGCGCTCATCTCCTGGCCCAGGCCGACGCTGCCGTCAAAGTCGCTCGTATACCACTTCTGCCCGCACGTGGTGCCGTTGCCGCCACCTGCGCAGGCCTTGCCGGCCCCCGTGGCTGAGGCTTCGAGATAAATGGACACGGTAGACTCGAGGGAGGGCAGCATCACGGCCGAGGCGTACATAAAGCGGGACAGGTAGCCCTTGAAAGACTTCATATCCGTATTGCACAGCCCGTAGGGCTCGCAGGCGCGCTCGTACATGATGTTTGATGAGTTGTCGTACGGCGTGAAGAAGGTGGTCCCGGCAGCCTTGAGCAAGCCCTCGGTGTGGCTGGCCCAGGTGGATGCTTCGTTGCCGGTCGTGGTATTGGCAAGCACCGCGGCGCCATACATGTAAATGCCTGCAGCATATGAAAAGGTGACATTGTCGCGCTTCGCGACGGAGCAGTTGTCCCGCGAGTCGGCCCCGTCATAGACGTAGTAGCTCGCGTCGATGAATTGGACCGCCGTCGACCAGTCCCACACCTTATTCGCCCAGTCGAGGTACGTCTGGTTGCCCGTGGCTCGGTACAGCCGCGCGCTGATCTGGAAAAGCCCCCCGTTCGAGACTGTGTTGCGGTAGTTTAACCCGTTGGGATTGTCGGCGAAGATCTGCCACAGCAGGCCGCCGCCACAGGCCGAGGTATTCCATCGCGCCGCAATCGAGTTGAAGGAGTTCTCTGCGACCTGCAGCCACGAAGGAACTTTGGTGTTGGCCGTTTGGGGGAAGTTGCGCTCGGCTGCCGACAGGACCGTGAATGTCCAAAAAGCCTGGTCGTCGTTGCCCTCGGAGCCGTAATTAGCTGGCACCATGAGGTTGTTCTGCGGGCTGACCACCTGGGCGGCAATGGCGGCGGTGAGAATCTCGTCGTACGTGGAGTCATTGGTGTAATGTGAGTAGTCCAGCATCGCGCCCATCAAAGCTCCAGCTTCCCACCAGTAATACGGGGTGGGCAATGCAGCGTATCCCTGTAGGACGTGTCAACAAGATCCGATCTGTCAGACGCGGCAGAGCTGGCGGTGCGAGCCACCGCTCGATGAGAAGCGGGACGGCGCAGGCTTTGTGAGACGGGCATGCTGGAGCCCAATAACTCCCTCGCGAGCACGACACCGCCTCCCGTGTACCGAGACGCGCCGTCCCAGGCCTCCTCCCACCCAGCTGGCATCATAACGACCCCACTCGTATCACCCGTGTAGGACTCTTACCTCGGCAGTGCCCGGATAGTACGACATCGTTCCTTGGGCAAGCGTCTTCGCAACACCCAGAATCGAAGCTGTGACGTTATGTCAGCCCGAGAATCCCCAGGCAATTCCCTCATCTTCAACTTCGAGCCAAACATACAGGTCTGGGTTACATCCAAGTTGACCGGTGCGACGAGTGCGATGTCGGTGGAGGCAGCCACCGCGGCCACATGGCTGAAGGCCTCGTTCCCAGTGATGGAAGAGACGAGGTTCATGACGCCTGCGTTGGTAGACATTGTGTCGAATATCGAAGGCCGAAAGAGATGCTCGCCAGTAGCGTTCAGGCGGAATCGAAAGGTAATCGAGAAGGGTAACAGAGCAGTCCTGGCTCTATGGAAGATGTTCGAGACTGAAGTGAGAAGATTGGGTGGTAGAGACGGTCGAAAGAGAGAGAAGTGGTCAAGATGCTGGAAAGAATGACTTCATTGGAAGTGTTGAACGAAA
Organism: Dendrostoma leiphaemia; assembly: GCA_026120015.1. Lineage (NCBI taxonomy): Eukaryota > Fungi > Ascomycota > Sordariomycetes > Diaporthales > Erythrogloeaceae > Dendrostoma > Dendrostoma leiphaemia. Next base: position 32,431 of record JALRMF010000200.1, read on the forward strand.
GACGCTGTAAAAGGGTGACAAGGTTTGGTGAAAACCAAGCAAACCACGTTGCCAATGAAGGAAGCAGGATGACTGTGAAGGCAAACAGATCAGACCTGTATCTCTCCACCGCTGTGAAGAAAAGTGCTGTGAAGTGCAAAGAGGCAAACGTGCAAAGAAGGAGGACGAGGTTGGCGATGGCATCCTCGAGATGTGATCCAGCAGGGGGGGCCCTAGGACATATACACGCCGAACTCCCACTTGGGATGGATCTGGGGAAAAAGAGAGGCGCAACAAGACTAGATTCCTGCAGGGTCCAGCATGGCACTGAAGATGGGGTCTGGGCTGCCAACCGCACCCGTCTGCTCCGTCAAGGGCAGGAACTCAGCCCAGGTTGACAGGAGGGTCTATTTCGCTGGCATCCAATCATGGTTCTGGAGGCGTCTTGAAGATCTGACAGCGCATCAGAGAGTCAATGGAGGATGGCACAGAACTGACAAGTCTGTGCCCCTACACCATCCCAGTGGCGGGGAGCGTTTGTTTCGTTTCTTGCATGCATGTCCTGTGAACCCCCCTGGTGACTCGCTTTTTGAGAGCTGTGGTTGAGTGGTCACTGCAGGGGGTTCTTCATGTGGAAGGCGCCAGGGCAAATTGTGATAAGAAATGCGCCAAGGTCGGGGCCTGGAGGAGAGGCTGAAGCCGAAGAGGCCAACAGACATTACCTTGGTACATATGTATCTACAGCATTGCACAATTGCATGCTGCTCTCAGAGACCCAAACAGATGTGACACTTGTTGTTCCTGCCATCACGGGAGAATCATAGTAAGCTGTTGAGTGCTGTGCCAAACATTCACAGGAAGGAAAGTGCACGTTTGTTTGGGCCCCCACCCCCGCCCCCGCGCCCATCCATCGCCCGGGAGTTGGCAGGGGCCTGGTCAGTGGTGAGTAGCATTGAGGGAAAGGGGTACATGTTTCAACACCCTTCGATTGGCTGGAATCCCACGCATGTGGTGGCTGCTGAAACAACCGGGCTCACCAAATTGGGCCGACTGGCTTGCTGCCGCGCGCTCCCTGCTGTTGTTGGGCTCTGCTTTGGCTGAGGAGTGAGATGGCATTCAAAATGTGGTCAGTCTCGGGGCCTCAAAAAACACGAACTCCCGAGCGCCTGGTTATTAAAAAGGCCACGCGAGAACAAACGAGGCGGCGGAAGATCTGCACTGAGCATTGATTTCTGTCGTGTAACTCCAGAACGGAGAAACAGAGGCGAGTCGTTCAACCGATCAACATCTGCAGCCGCTCGCTTCCGCCGGCCCCCCGGCCCCCAAGCTCGCCGTGAGCCACGCATGTTCAGCTGTCACGGCCCTAGACACCGAGCATCGAGTTGAGTGCTTGAGAGACGTCGGGCGATTATTGCAGATTTCGGGGGTATAAACTTGTGTGTAAAAAGAGACACCGCGCCTCGACCATCGGAGATACCCAAGGCCCGTTTCCAAGCATAGTTTAGCATCAACACCCGGTTCGAATCCCAAACGCCTACGCAGTGATGCAGATCCCCGTCTCCAAATGCTAGCACATAACGTGGTTCGCCACAAACTGTCTTCGGAAGAGTACAGACCCTTCTCCTCCTCGCACAACGCGAGCAGTCAGCTCGGGTCATATAAGGGGCAGCCCACCAGCCATAACTACCGCCCCCATCAGCACTACTCTTCCCCAATCCAAGCTGTCGCGCCCGGCCCGCGCGGATGATGATGATGACGACGACGACGACGATGTGTTCGTCGCTGCAGGAAAGTACCACGCGGTGTCGGTCGGGTTGATCGTCTGGACCCCGCCGTCCCCCGTGGTCTGGGCCGCCGTCGAGGCCGGCCCGGGCGACGTCAGCGTCAGGACCCCCCACTGGACGTCAGTGCCGAGATAGGTCGTCGTGCGCGACTCATCCGTCGGCCCCGTCGTGTTGCCCCTCGTGAAGCCTGAACCGAACGAGGAGTACTCCGTGCAGGTGGCTGCGGTGGTCGAGGCTAGTACACATGATATCGAGGCGATGCTGTGAGAGGGAGGGTGAGTACACTCGGAGCGGGCATGAAAATTTCCCCTTATCGGCGAGAAGGATACATCTTACAATTGACTTGATATCTCTCCGGCATATCTGAACGTGCTGGGCCCCTCTGCAAAGGTGAATTGCAGAGGTCCCGATATATCGCAGTCGTCTGTATTGTCACAAAAGATGGTGTATGTTGTGGCCGTGCTGTCCTGCAGTAATGTCAGTGAACCGGTGGTGACACGGCGTATATTGAGCATGCAACATAAGCCTGCATATGCCTTCACGAGCATGTTCTCTTACACTCGAGATTATACTGCCGGCCAGGTCCTCCCAGATCTCGCTCTGGTACCCGGGAACGTAGACTGGCACCGTGGTTGGGGAGTCGTCGGCAGACGTCGGTGCTAAGCTCGGGGCCAGCACGGCCAACAGGAGGCGCACAGATGGCCAAATCCGCCTCATGGCTGATGATCAGAATGTTCGGAGCGAGGTCTCCTGTGTAAAACAGAAAGACTGCCGCACGCGAAGGTTTCTGAGGAGGCAAGGTCGGGGGTTCCAGACGTCCAATCTTCTTATCAGCCGGCCGCTTGCAGTCCTATGCGAGTACTGAAGGTCGTGAGACGCTGCGATCGTAACATTTCTCAGGGTCGCAAGATGCAAGTTGGCAAGCGAGAAGAAGAAGAAGAAGAAAAAAAGAACGAAAAGAGAAATACGTAGACGCACGTAACGCACGCACGAATGAACGAACGATACGTACGGAGAGTCAGGAATCGGGAACGAAGCACGACCTGGAGAGGAAGGCGGGAGGAGGGAAAAGGCCCAGGTGTTTTCTCGAAGCAACCCACCTCCCGAGTGAGCAAGCAGCAGCAGCAGCAGCAGCAGGCCGCGCTATCATTGAAAGTGTGTTTGCGGTCTTGGCTTTCTCTTGGCTGTCTGGCATGCCAAGACTTTGCATCTCTGGTGGGCGGACTGCCCTGGCTCTTTTGCTTGCCCAGTCAGTGCTCTCTCTGCTTTGCTTGCTTGCTTGCTTGCCTGCCTGCCTGCCTGACTGAGCTCGTCCCTCCTTATGGTCGGATCTGGTGAGCCTTGACACACCGTGACCCCACAAACATCTCCCTGCTCTTCTTTCTCGCGTACCCCAAGTGCACAAGGCGAGAGAAGCGAGGCCCGCTACCAGGTGGCTCGGCCGAACCGCGAGGATCATCGATGCCAAGCCTGTGCGCACAGCGGCCCCTCTGCCGTGACTGCGTAATGGCCCGGTAGATCACCGGTGCTTCCAGTGCTGCGAGGTTGGGCTTGTGGTTGCGTCGCACGTGGTTTGTCGCCTCCATGGGGGAACGCTGAGGTGAGGTGTTGCATGCTCTTGGAGGGGGGAGAGGCAGGGGGTGACTGCCCAGTCCGCCTCACCGCCCCAGCGCTATTGCTCTTGGCGTTATTAGCGAATTGGACATTGAGCGCTCTAGGTGTGCAAAATAACGTCTCCCGGTGCTTCAATATTGCACGCAAAGTTGATAGCCATGTCATGCTGACTCTGTCGGGACGTCCACAAAGGCTCAATTTTCCTCTCTCTCCCCACGTCCCCACAAGCGGACATTGGCTGTTACGGAGGAAGGAAGAAGGAAATGGCCAGCAGTTCGGGGAGCTGCCCGGAGAATTATGTGCAACATTGGAGAGCCGCGGCCTGGAGCTGGGCTGCGGTTGAGTGGGGGTGGCACCAAAGATCACCGTCTTCCCCGTCCCGAGCCGGTGGTTCACTGCCAAGTTCTCGGTTTGCCGAAAGTGATCTGCTCGATCTGCACTTTAAAAGTCAGGATGAATGGAGTGCAGAACGCTGCCGTTTTATCCCACTTAGAAAGCGTATTTGGGTTGGAAGCCAGTGGACCACAGACGAGTTCACCAGTCCCTGCACATAGCGTCTACCTACATAGTAGGTATTTTTCCCGGGTAGATAAAGTGCAGTGTCATGCCTGCGCAGGATAGATCCCGGCCGAGGGTTTGAACGAGTGGGCCGTTTGAAACTTAATGCCTTTCGCTCGAAGAGGAGGCTCAACCGAGAATGAAAGGGGTAAAGCTGTCCACGCCTGGCTGGGTCCTCGATGGTTAATTAGATAAAACATCGCGTCCGCTCCGGCCAGCTGATTCAGCTTAATAAAAGCAAACATTTCTCCTCAGGCTCAAGTCAATTTCTGTTTGTTCTCGTTGATGATTGCTGTAGAGGCTTGCCCCAAATTCTAGTCCTTCTTTAGAGCCCGGTTGGCCTTCACTCGTTTCAATGACAATGTCACGATTCTCGCTTCTGCTGGCCGCGTTGGCCAGTGCCGCTCGCGCCAAGACATCGACCTCCTCCTCCTCCGCGACATCGTCAATTATAAACGTAAATCTGCCGACCGCGGTCGACTCGCAAATTGTTATGGGGTCAATCATGGGAGCTGACGCTACCGCAACTTCATACTATCTGACCTGCCCCACGAGCGACTCCTCGACGGACTGCAGCTTCGGAGATGGCTTTGAGCTCGTCGAGGGCCCTTCCGTCCTCGCGATCCACATGACGGAGGCGGCCCTTGGGTAAGACTAACAACAACATATGCTCGCTTGCCTGACCGAGTTTTTATGACGGGTTTCTGACTTTTCTTCCCCAGAACCATCGATATATCTTGCGGCATCACCTCGAATACGGCAAGCTGCACCACTTCACTCGCCACCTTCTCCGGGACCGCTACCGCCTCCGCTGCCATGGTGACTAGCACCGGGACGGCCGTGGTCACCGGCATCAGCTCGTACTCCCTGCCTGTGACCGTCACCGCCGGTCTGGAGAAGCTCGCTGCGGCAAATGGTGCTGCCAACCCAAGGATCACCCACAATGCCATGCTGGCGGGCGCCGCAGCTGTGGTCGGCGGCGCTTTGCTAATCTAGAAGGTTGCTGAGTCGGCGTTGGGGGATCCTCATTTCTAGGATTTTAATAGCGAGTAACGATACCACGGTAGCGTCGTGAACAACAACGAAAGAATAATGTTTTCAGATGTGTCGAGTGGTTCACGTTGACGATCGTGATTCTTGGCTCCCTGACCCGCGGAAGGCCTCCTTTGCCGGGCCCTTCTCGACCCAGCACTCGAGAAAGAGCGGCCCAGCCTCGACCGACCGGATGGGCGTGGTGCTCGCACCGCCGACATCGCGTCCCTTCTCCTGACGGTCCCGTGAGGCGGGCTGCAGCCCAGGCTGGGACGGTATCCAGGGCTGGGGGTGTCCGATCGGCGCCTGCGCCTCGTCGCGCAGCTCGACGGCCACCGTGAACGTGCAGCCCTCGGGCAGGGCGTCCATCTTCTCGCCCGCGTAGGCGACTCGCCGCACCGCGGCCCGGAGCTGCTCGTCGACGTCGGTCCAGTTGATCGCCGCGGCCGCGGCCGCCTGGTCGACAGCGTCGGACACCGCGCCGCCTTCTGCAGCGGCGGCGTTGTTGTCCTCGCCGCTGGCGTTGTCGTCCTCGGCGGGCTCCTCGTCCTCCCGCTGCTTGTCTTGCCCCTCGCCGCGGAAGTTCTTGAGCGCTTCGAGTCCACCTGGCCATGCCGGGAAGTGGGAGACATCGAACATCCATCTCTCGAGAACGCTGCCTGGGGCCACATGCTGGTCGAAGGAGATCTTCACGGGTGGCGAGTTTGGAGGAGAGTGGATGACCACGGCGACCCGATCAACTGTGCCCTTGGCTATTTGAGCCATGACGGCGTCCACGGCGTCGTTGATCCATGAGCAGACCTTGGGATGGCGAGACTGGTGAATAGGCAGGTTGAACGCCTTGGCAGAGAGGAAGGTCTCCTTGGGGTAGATGTTTCGGTAGTAGAGAATGGAGTGGATGGAGACGGTGAGAAAGCTGGTGAAGGAGTTGAGCAGAGTCCGTGCCTCAGCAATGGGCACTTCTGTTGTTTGTGGGGCCAGCAGCTGCTCGGCACCTCCTGGTACGGGGGGTGGTGGCATCGACATGATGCTCAGCCCTCTCAAGCATTGCCCTTTTTCATAGAGCCTGGGGTCAAAGTCAGAACGGGACTGTCAAGAATATGACCCGCATGAGACTAGGCGGACACTCGCAGGCTGCTGCTGTCTAGCAACCGAATCCTCGCTGTGAAGAACCGTTCTCGAAGGACGACCAAGTCCAGGATTGGCAAGGTATGATGCAGTGAAAGTGGCCCCGAACCGACTCAGGCACTACAAACAAATGTCCGTTGAGAACGCAGGTGTCTGTGAAATGGCGATTGGACGACAACTGAAATGGGCCTAAGTTAAAGGTCTTGTTACAGGCTAGACTCGAACGGTTCTACTACTCCCAGCAAAGGGTCAGAGGGTCCAGGCTCAAACTTGATAGCATTCTCGATGACATTAGGGCTCCATGATGCTATTTTTCTGGTGAAGGGGTAGCACGCGGTAGAGTCGTACGGAGCACGGGAAGTCTCCGTTGAGGAAACTGGAACAGAGCGCATCAGACGCCAAAGCAAGACTAGCCCATTTACGCGACCAGATCGCGTCACGTCTCCCCCACCAAGTAAGAAAGACCGTTCGTGTCACCGCAGTGGCAGGTTCTTTTAACACTACTGAGAATCCTGGAGCAAGTATAATACATTTTGGATATAGAGCTAGAAAATACATACCATCACAACCCATGGATGGATCCTTGAGATTTGTTGAATCACATTCAAGGAAGATGCCAAGTACTGGATCCTGGAAAAGTGTGCTCCACGGGTCAACGCGTCCTGTTGAGGACAGGACGCACACAGCCAGCTGCAGTGGAAACCTTGGTTCGACTAGGCAACTTTGTGACCCCACCATGCCCCCCAAAAGCTACTTAGCCAGCAGCACTGCAAGCGCGACTGGAATTGCAGTTGCAATTGGATCTGCACCCAGAGCGACAGCATCTCGTCCTTCCAAATCCAAAATCTCCTTTCCCTGGCTAAACACAACAACGGCTCTGTTGGACTACTGCATCACCGGCACTAGGCTAAGCTGAACAACTCAACCCTCCAGGCCAGTTCAGGGTTAGAAGCTCTTTTAATCTGATCTGACCTGTCTCACCGCTCGCCATATACACACCATCCTTGCCTTTTTTGGTGCTTGCAGTCACTACAAGTACCCCTCTAGGCCCACCCCGCCATCTGTCGGACCATTCAGCCACGGCAGCTACACAAAGGCCACTGCAGCTAGAGGGCAGGACCATCATGGAGGACCAGCTGGCTCAGCTGCTGGCTAACACCCAGTTGCCCCAGGAGGAGCCCAGAAAACGCGCCGAGATCGACCTCAAGCACGCGCAGACCGATGTCGCCTTCCCGATCGCCCTGGCAAACATCGCCGCTCACAACTCGGTCTCGACAGAAATCCGCCAGGCCGCTCTGGCCTACCTCCGCCGCTTCATCGAGCACAACTGGGATGACGAGGGAGAAGAGGATAGCGAGGGGCCTCGGATTCCCGTCCCAGACGCCAGCAAAGAGCAGCTGCGTCACAAGCTGCTGGACCTTGCCCTGGCCGACGAGCCCGACCGCAAGGTCAAGTCTTCTGTGAGGTAGGCTCCCTACGTGTAGAACGAGAGAAGAGAAGAGAAAATGCGTGCCCTGGCATTATGAAAACAGTTCGAGTAACACAGCGCAGTTACGCAGTTGGCAAGATCGCAAACCACGACTTCCCCGACAAGTGGCCTACCCTGCTTTCAACCCTCCTCGACATCATCCCCAAGGGCACCGATACCCAGCTCTACGGTGCTCTTAAGGTTCTAAGCGACATTGTCGAGGAGAGCCTGACCGAGGACCAATTCTTCTCTGCTGCCAGCCCTATCATCAATGTTGTCTACAATGTCGCACTCAGTGACGCAAGAAAGCCCAATCTGCGGGCACTTGCCGTGCACGTCTTCCGCGGCTGCTTCGATCTGATGGATATGGTCAAGGACGATCACCCCAAGGAGGTCAAGGGCTTCGCCGATGAAGCTCTGAAGGGTTGGCTCCCGTTCTTTGCCCAGGTGTTTCAGGTCCAGCTGCCACCGGTCTCGGAGGAGCCTGTGGCGAGAGAGTACCGCAATGGTATAATTGCGTTCAAGCTCCAGGTGGTCAAGACTCTGATGAAGGTGAAGAGTGTGTTCCCGACACTCCTCCTCCCCCAGAGTCTCGCGTTCTTCCAGGCGACGTGGCAAGAGCTGGCCCTGTTGCAGGACCAATATCAGGAACACTACATCGACAATGGGGGCCAGGGACGACTGGAGGACTCTGATGGACTGCCATACACACTCGACTTCCTGATCCTGGAAGAGCTGGATTTCCTCAATCAGTGCATGAGGGCAGCGCCGGTTCAGAAGGAGCTCGAGACCCAGCTCAATGGACGGGCAGCCCACGAGGCACCATGGGTCGTCGATCTCATGAAGCTTTTGGTTGCATACAGTCGCATCACCTGCGAGGAGGAGGAGCTGTGGGACATAGATGTCTCGCTCTATCTCGCTGAGGAGACTTCAGTATGTTACTTGTGTTTTTTGTTCGCGTCTTGGGCCAGCTTCTTCTTTTGTTCCCCTCTCTCTTTTTTCTCCCCCCCCCCCCCTCATTTTGTTTCCCTCTTCGGGCCGTGAGATGATGCTAACTGCTGTCAGGTGACTGCAAACTACACTGCACGAACCGCCTGTGGTGACCTGCTGATTAAGATTGGAGAGTGGCTCCACGGTAAGGCCTTGGAGGGCCTCTTCGCTCACACTCAGACACAATTCACAGGTCAAAATGACTGGCGTTCCCAAGAAGCATGTCTGTATTTGTTCAACATGCTTGTCACAGACTTCCAGGATCGCTCCGACAGTGTGCCTCCAGAGATCGCCCAGGCGCACGTGGAGTTGATCAGCTATGCAGCAGGTGAGTCTTCAAGATGCTGTGGGACCAGAGCAATACTACGTCCGATTTCTTCAGCAGTGTACTGATTGTTTCAAGGCCAAGAGCAGCCTCTGCTCCGCGCCCGAGGTTTTGTCGTTGCCGGCACCCTCTCCCAAGGCTTTCCACCTGTCAGCACGCTGCTTGACCGGACGATACAGTCGATTAGCAGCGACAGCTCCGAACTCGTTCAAGTTGCTTGTGTCAAGGCTATCGAGAGCTTCGTCACCTCCGGCAATGTACCTGCCGACCGTCAGGTGCCAATGCTTGTGGCCATCAACAGCTTCCTGGACGGCAAGGACATGACCGAGTTGGAAGACGCTGATGATCTGCTGGTCACCCTTGCCGAGTCCCTCAGGGCAGTCATCAGCATCGACCCACGCATCACTATTGCATCCGAGATCAAGTCGGTTGATTCGCTGTTCCTGATCGCAAAGCATGGCGCCTCAAATTTCCAAGTCACTTATATGGTGGTGGAAGCTTTCGAGGATCTGGTTTCCACGCTATCAGACCCAACATCCTACGCGGCTCTCTGCGCCAAGGTCTTGCCAACCATCGCCGGGGCCTTTAACGTTGCCGACATGACACAAGACGACCCTCTACTCACACTCGCGTGTGAGTTGCTTGTGCCACTGGTACAGAACGGTTCCGAACCACTGCCAAGCGGTTTTGTGGCTGCAACTCTACCGAAGTTGAAGAGTCTGCTGCTTCAGTCTCCCGAAGGCGAAGTCCTGCGGCCAGGTGCGGAGGCCATCAAGTATATGCTGATGCACGATCACCACCAGGTGCTCGGTTGGCACGATGAGAATGGCCAGTCTGGACTGGAGACCTGCCTCCTTATCGTGGACCGTCTCCTTGGACCCAACATTGAGGACAACGCCGCATCAGAGGTTGGAGGCCTGGCAGCAGAGCTGGTAGAGAAGGCAGGCCCGGAGCGTCTGGGACCTTATCTGGAAAAACTCCTCCAGGCGGTAGCCAACCGCCTAGCGACGGCAGAAGCTGCGGCCTTTATCCAATCTCTCATTAGCGTTTTTGCGCGCCTGTCTCTGGTCCAAGCCGGAGATGTGGTCCAATTCCTCAGCACCATCGACATTAACGGTCAGAATGGCCTGCAAGTCGTGATGAGCAAGTGGCTGGAGAACTCTGTCAGTTTTGCGGGATATGATGACATACGACAGAATGTCATTGCCCTGTCCAAGCTCTACTCCCTCAACGACCAGCGCCTGGCCCAGATCCAAGTTAGAGGCGACATGATCATCCAACCGGGCAACGGCCGGATCATGACGCGGTCGCGCGCCAAGGCAAATCCAGAGCAGTACAGCTCGATCCCGGCAACACTCAAGATCCTCAAGGTGCTGATTGAAGAATTGCTTTCGGCCTCGGGGATCTCTGGGGCAGCTAATGCTGCTGCGGCGGCAGCGGCGGACTTTGCCGATGCCGATGAGGATGACGGTGACGAAGGCTGGGAGGACGAGCCTGATATGGTGAACCCTTCGGCGCTGATGTCGATGGTGGACAGCCACAACAACCGCACACGCGATGACGAGACCCAGCAATACCTGTCCGAGTTCTTCGTCAAGGCGGCGCGAGAGAACATTGCCGACTTCCAACACTGGTACGGCATGCTTACGGAGGACGAGCAGAAGAAGCTGAATGAGCTGGCGTCCGGCTCGTAGGGAAGACTATCACCTTTGGGGTGAGAATAGGTCCAAACAACGATAACGAAGCATAAGTGGACTCCGGCGTATTCTTTTTTGGCTGCACCTCTAGCGACATTGATGCTGTGAAGCGTTTGGTTGAATGACCGGAAGTTCAGATGGTGATTCGGTGCCTGTGGTGGTCATATATGGAGGCTTTTGTCCGGTCGATACCTGACTTCATGCACAGAGTGGCGAGTTGATTACGTGCGGCGTGGTCTACGCCTGCGATTCCGAGCACCCTCCACCCTGCTACCTTCTGCCTTGGCACATATATAAATTGACAGGGGCAAGTTTTGTTTATGTTTTGCTCCAGAAAGGACATTGAATTAGATAGAGATCGATGACAATACCATCCCCCTACAGCTGAACATCTCAGTCACTGACCTAATGAAGAGAAAAGAGTGTGAAATGCCATGTATATATCGTAGCTTGCAAGACGCGGACATTAGAGTATGCAGAGGGGCAAAGTCAGGCCCGTGGCTGCTTGAGATTAATTATGCTTAATAGTTGTTGGGCCTAATTCTCGCTGGCCGCTGCCATCTTGCTTTGCTCGTTGGTTTCATAATGCTCGTAATCATACATTCATCGTACAAGCCACACACCCTCCATGGAATCCGTCCTCTGCTTCAGATGATGTCCCCACCAAATGGGTTCCCACTTCCTCCGAAGCCACCACCAGGTCCACCACCGAACCGCGGTCCTCCTGCTCCGGGCCCAACAGGATCCCACCGCGCGCCCGGCGGCGCCTGCGGATCGAACCCTCCGCCCTGACCACCGCCCCCAGGTCCCCGGAACAGCGGATCGTCAAACGTAGGATGCATGCCACCGCCCATCCCACCGGGCCGCGGCAGCCCGCCCCCCGGAACGAAGCTGCCCCTCAGCGGGTCATGCGGCGCGAGACCGGGCGGGTGCAGGTCGTCGTGGCCGATATTGAACGGCGACCGCCCGTCCGGCATGCGCAGCGCGCCGCCCCGTCCGGGCCTGTTGATCTCGAACTCGTCCTCGAAACCCGGCGGCGCGAACTCCCCCGGCGCGACCGGCCGGCGCGGCGGTCCCGCCGCGAGGGGGTCGTCGAAGGGGTACGGTCTGGCGGGCTGCGGCAGGCCCGGCTCCGGGACGTGTGGCTGTGGTTGTCTGCTCGGACCTTCCCTCCCCACGCGGTCCGCGTCGTCCCTCGCCGCGCGGTCGTCGGCCGACAACTCCTCGTAGCCCTCCTTCTGCAGGCTCGGTATGAGCTTCTGGATGATGTTGATCTTGAGCAGGCCCGCGAGGTCTTCCACGCGCGCGGGCGAGATGAAGACGTTCTGGAGCTTCGGCACCAGGTCGGCGCGGTCCTCGGCGCCGGTCGAGGGGTCGAGGGTGATGCGCAGGGGCAGGGCGGCGGACGAGATGTAGTCCCGCGCGCTCACCTCGAGGCGGTGGATCTTGTCGGCGGCGACGGCGAGGCCGCGGATCTCGATCTTGGGGCCCATGCGGTCGGTCTTGAGGACGAACTGCATGGAGGACTGGTTGTGGGCGTAGAGGAAGGAATAGGAGGAGACGGAGGCGTTCCATCTAGGGGGCAGGCGCGGGGAAAGGGAGGCACATTCTTGTTCTGGAAGAGGCGCTGTTAGATTCAGTGCTGGAGATGAGTGACAGTAGAGGAGAGGGGGAGTGCTTACCCATCTTTTGGTCCTCGCTGAAGCCAAGCAAGCGAAAGCCTAGGTTGACCATACATGAGTGTGTGAGGAGGGCAATGGCCTCGGCGGAGCTGCTCATGTCGGAGGTGGTGTCGCCTTCTGCGTGCGTGGGCAGGGCATCTGCCATGCCCTGCAGGATATTCTGCGAGCTGAGAGGGTTGGTTGCCATGATGTGGTTGTTAGCTAACCTATGGTGCCGAATGTTTCTGATAGACTCTCTTATGGAACAGTGTTGATGTTGTGTTGTTGGGGGATTGAAAGATGTATGATGTTGAAACCCAGGTGGTTGTGAAGAGGTAAAGTAACTGAGTGGCGTTCTTCGAGGACGTTGCCCGTTAGATTAATAGCTGCAGCTAATGCGTCACTAGAGGCAGCCTATTGCATAAAGGGTAGCAAGACCTAGCAGCTGTAGGGCTGAGTGCCATGCGGAGGAGCTTGGGGAAAAGTTGCTGGCCTGCAGCCTGACTAAAGATGTTCAACCCAACGAAGGTTATAGGGCAGCAATACATCAGGCACTCAACACAATGATACCAATACAATTAAGGCCAGAAGCCAGAAAATTTTCATTTGCAGCAGACCAGCAGTTCTGACTTCTTAGGGCCAGAAACCACATATAAGAAGGAGCAACAGCATTAAGAACGAGCAAGTGCCATATCAAATAAGACACAGCATTATAACACTTTAGGATCTACAAAGACTAATGTAAACCTAATATATAAAGCTTAGCATATAAGTAAATAATTAACTTTAAAATTTCGCTAAGCGGTTTAAATTGCATTTAGTTAACGATTTTAATACTATAAATATAATAAAATTAATAAATAAAAAAATTTAATTGTAAAGGTAAGTAAAAGTAATAAAGAAAAATAACATGTAAGATTTTTAAGCGCATATTAATAACAAAATTTAAATTCTTGCAGATGTGTGCTGCTATGCCTTTGCTTTTGTCTAGACCTTTGACGAGTAGACGCTGGTTGGAGAAGCTACACAGTGAAAGACGTCGGAATTTTAGAAGAGGCTGATGGCAGCTGTGGTGGGTCCACCCTTGTAGCTTTGGAGCTTGGGTGCACCCCTGGCGCGGGGTAGCCCACCTTGTGCACCTGCTCTCGGATTATTCGGCGCCGCCCCGACTGCCTTGTCGCGAGGACTTGTTTGATGACAGTGGTGGAAGGCCAGCCGACCTGACGATTATGCACCCTAGAGTACAACACCGCCCCCCCCCCCAAGCCTAACAACATAGATCACAACCCACTCGATCCGACTTTTGTTGAGGACCCTACCCTAGGTACCGGTGGAGGAAACAACTCCTACAAAGATATCGACAGAGCCCAACGCCCAACTCCATCCTCCACCCCTGCGCCTGCAGAGAAACTGGCAAGTGAGACTAGGATCCTATCAAATCATCGGGCCAGCAACCTGACCAGGCTTGGCTGGAGGTCACGATCCACCCTTTCTACAAAGTCCCACGTCTCCCAGTGACAGCTCACGCTTCTGGTGCCTATGCATGTCTTCTCCATCTACCACCGATATTCCACAACGGCTCAGCGCACTGGATCATGAATCAGGTGCTATTTCCAGTCAGGTGAAGAGCTCAATGGAGCACAGTCAACAGACATCATCGTTGACCTACGATGAAACCATGGCAGAACCAAAGCCCCTTGTGGCCGACCCTGGTCCACCTGAGGACCTGATCGCCTTTGCTGAGGGGTCGCAGCAGCCTGGGTCAACCGAGCAGAAGAATATCCACAAGCCGGATCACTTGGATCTGCAACCAGACGCGCCGCTGAAGGCGGACGACGGCGTCGACCTTCTTGGATCCCCGACGGCCACGCTCCAGCCGTCCACCCCCATGACCACCACAGCCACCCAGTATACCAACATCGAATCCAAACCATATGTCGATCCTACACCGGCCACTCCGTGGACATCTCAACCTCCTTCGAGAACCCCTTCCAGTGCCACCGACCGTCCTCGATTGTCTCTCGATTCTCTACGGAGTCACTCTGAAGATGAAAGACGTTATACCAGTGAGGAGGAGAGGGATAACGACGGCGGCGAGATCCAGAATATCATGTCGCAGTTCAAGGAGGGTGGCGGTGGTCCTGGCGAAGAGGAGGTTATGAGTCCCCGGCTGGAAATTGCGTCCCCCTTCGCCTCCTCTGTGTCGATACCGCACCCGCCTCGAAACTCTGGTCTGGAATCTGCAAGTTCAAGCATTTCACAGCAGCTGCAGGGACTGCGGCTGGAAACCGGCTCTCCGGCCAGCATGGCATCCAAGGGTAAAGATCCCGAGGACCAAGGACCTCCCGTGCCTCCGAAGGATCTCTCGATACGTTCCGGCAGAACAAGTCAGCTCATGAAAGATGACCGTGATATTGGTTCTCCGTTGTCACCGACCGTCTCGTTGCATAGGCCGCCTCCACCAGAGCCGGAGCCCGAGTCGGCACTGCCGTTCGACTTCCACAGATTCTTGGAGCAGCTACGGAATAAGAAGGCAGATCCGGTCGCGAAATACTTGCGGTCTTTTCTCAATGAGTTTGCAAAGCGGCAGTGGATGGTGCATGAGCAAGTCAAGATTATTAGCGACTTTCTGGCTTTCATTGCCAACAAGATGGCTCTCTGTGACGTGTGGAAGGATGTGTCTGATGCTGAATTCGACAACGCACGAGAAGGAATGGAGAAGCTGGTCATGAATCGCCTCTACACACAGACGTTCTCTCCTGCGATCCCACCACCTCAACCGATACCAGGTGGCAAGTCGCGGAGGAAAGGCGTCGAGCGCCCCATGGGACCTGGCCGGAGGGGACAGCACCAAGAGGATGTTGAGCGTGACGAGGTCGTTGCTCAAAAGATCAAGATCTATGGTTGGGTGCGGGAAGAGCATCTGGATATGCCGCCGGTCGGTGAGAGTGGAAAGCGTTTCCTCAAACTTGCCCAACAAGGTCAGACTCCAATCTGCGGTACGGCATTGTTTTCATGCTGACCGAATTAGAACTTCTTAAGATCAAGTCCTACCGGGCACCAAGAGACAAGATCATATGCATCTTGAA
Source organism: Dendrostoma leiphaemia (assembly GCA_026120015.1). Taxonomy (NCBI): domain Eukaryota; kingdom Fungi; phylum Ascomycota; class Sordariomycetes; order Diaporthales; family Erythrogloeaceae; genus Dendrostoma; species Dendrostoma leiphaemia. The sequence continues at coordinate 47,756 of JALRMF010000200.1, forward strand.
CTGCTGCAAAGTCATATTTGGTATGCGTGCTCCTGGACTATCGGCCGGGAATGACTGAGCTGACGCGACACAGGCCTCCTCAAACACTCAAAATCCGACTCATCAGCAGATTCTTTCATGCCACTACTAATTCATGTCACCCTTCAAGCGAATCCCGAACATATAGTGTCCAACGTTCAATACATTCTAAGGTTCCGCAACCAAGACAAACTAGGCGGGGAAGCTGGTTACTACCTGTCCTCCTTGGTGAGCCTTCTCAGTCCCGCCGAATGATTCAGTGAGCTGACATCTCTCTCAGATGGGTGCTATCCAGTTCATCGAGAACATGGATCGTACCACACTCACAATTACGGATGAAGAATTTGAAAAGAACGTCGAAGCTGCTGTCTCGGCCATTGCTGAGAAGCACAGGCTGGAATCTCCGCCGACTTCAGCCACCTCTGAGAAGTCTCCACATTCCTTCAACGGCCCCGGTGATTCGTCGTCAACGAGGCCGTCCATGGATCTCGATGCTGTGCCACGCCCATCCACCTCCTCGAACGACGACAGCGGCGATTACGATGAGAAAGCAGCCATCACCGGTCTCCTCCGAACGATCCAGAGACCCCTCTCGACTATCGGACGCATGTTTTCCGATGAGGGCGATGCGCCCGCTCAGTCAAGCTCAAGCCGTAGCCCATCACACACACCTGTACCGCCGGGCGCAGATGGGAGCCGCAGAGGTCTAGGCCATCATAGCCGGTATTCTGCAGAGGAGGCAGCGGCCCGGCAGGCGAGCGCAGAGGTTGCGGAGGCGCAGAGACTGCACCGAGCTGAACATGCCAATATTGTCGAGACGCTAGCCGGCATGTTTCCAGATTTGGACAAGGACATCATCAGCGACGTGGTCTATCAGAAGGAAGGACGGTGCGTTTTGTCTCCTTCTCAGTGAGCCCCTTATACCACGATTTACTGACAATGGCGTTGCAGAGTCGGATTGGCGGTGGATGCGTGTCTTGCATTATCGGCATAAGCCTTCGAGCTGCGTAGGCAAGGTTGGGCTAGCGACACAGATCTTATTTGAGAAGCAAAGGCAGTGTTCGTGCCTCAGCATCAACGGCGTTTGTCTAGCACGTTGGGACAGGGCGAGAATGAGCTGGGTGCATACGGTCTCCATCCAACAAAGACTTCGCCCGCGCAAGGTTCGAATGACCTTTTACTTGTTTGTTCGCATCTCACGTCCACTTCGTATTCATGATTGTTTTGTTCGCCCAATGAGGAGACACATCACTTGGCCTTTGGCGGCAGGGACTAGGAACGTTGTTCACATCTGGCCAGCTTTTGAGATCCAGCGCGCCGTCGGCATCTGCCCTTCGATCACATATTCCGGGGGCTTTACAGGTAGAGGCTGCTCGATCTTCGAACAGGACGGTACGGTGGTAGTGATAGGTGCTGACTGTTTGTTCTCCGAACCGTGAGGCAATGCACCCAGGTATCGACATGTTGGGACTGTTCTTACACCAAGGCGACGACCTCAGGGGGTATGTCTAGACCGAGGACTGTGATATTATCCACTCCCGTATCATCGGTGGAATGTTCCACAACTAATATGAAGACCATAACTGTTGGTAGGGTCTCACTTGGTCGAATAGTGCACTATCAGGTTATGCAATGTATTCGTTCGTTGGTGGTTGTTGGAAGGAAGGGAGGCTATTCACGTCGGGGAACGAGGCCACAAAAGGTGGCTTATGTCCCCCTCCGTTCCGCACTAGCCGTGGCCGGCTAGCGCCGGTCCGCGGCGGACCGGTCCTCCAATCGGACAAACGTAGGCCCGGTCCTTCCTTCCAGCTATGAACCTACAATAACACATGTCGTACAAAGTATTTAGATATCCAAGATTGTACTGTAGTACATAGCTACCTATGTCCCTATGTTTTGTACGTAAATTACTTCCGGCACAAGAGCGGGAAGTGGGCCCAGCCGGATCAAGCCGAGCCAGGGTTGTGGATGTGTGATCGTTCGAGTCCGCGCGTTTAGTAGTCACAACACTGAAGAAGAATCCCCCCCCCCCAAAAAAAAAAGGGGAAAAAAAAAAGGGGGGGGATGTACGACTCCGGTGACCGCGAAAATGTTTCATTCCATCGACCAAAGAAAAAGGTTCAAAGCAGTCTACAAAAATTGCCCACTCACGGAATTGAACCGTGGATCTTCGCATAGACGCTCTTGACTACGAGTGCGACGCATTACCACTGTGCCAAGCGGGCGGTGAAAAGTATTCATTCAGGTCAACTCATGACTAGCTGTCCATTGACTTCCAGAAACCCAGCGGAGATTCGATCTCCTCGCCGCTCTCCTTGATCGAGAATCGCTGGTGACATGCGTGAATAAGATGCCCAAGGATCATCTGCACCCGCACATACATAGACTTGAGAAGGCTGGTGCTGAGGTGTTCTAAGGACCTCGGAAATCTAGGTCGCCTCTGGGGTTGATGTTTCCCATGGGAGTGTCTTCCAAGAACGATCATTCCACAAGTGACGAGGATTTACTTAGCGACAACTTGTTGTCACTGTGAACTCCGCAGTCACCGTCGAAGCGTCTATCCTCTCGTCTATTGCGTGATTTGACAACCAGGCCTTGGCCGTCGCAAGAGGGACTTGCCGCCATATAGATGGCTATCTCATCGCCGGATACATCAATATTGGAACTCTGTCACGAGTTTTGCAGCTCTTTACGAAAACCTGTTCTGTCACATTGTAACAAGGAGTTCCCTCAGTAATTCTGATCTACTTGAATTGGCAAGACACTACGCCGCAGTCGGGCAGTGAAATCTTCCTTGTGGTCTTCGCTTTTCCTCCTGATTCCAGCCATTGAAGACACAACCAGGAGACCGAACAAGTGGGTAGAAAGCATCGTTGGCTGGGAGATTTGTTTCAGGTATGTGATTGGCCACGGGAAGGTACCTAGGAGGTACCCAGGTGATTAGAATCGAAGTTTTGTAAGCCGGCAGATTTCTGCTTTCTTCTAGAACTTAGCGAGTCGAGCCCGAAGAATTTCAGTACAACTGGCAATCTTTCCAAAAACTTGGCCAGAAAGATGGTAAGAGTGAGAAAGGTTGAGAACATCAGGTCTGTTAAAAGAAGGTGGTCATGAGACGGATGGGGTGCTCGAGAAGTGAGGTGAAAGTCAGGACGACCCAGTTGCCAGGAACCCAACCCCATTCGCAAATGGGCACACCGTTGCCACGACTTCCTACTGGGAGATTTGAGAACTATTGTTATGCCACAAATGGTCATCTTTTGGGATGCCAAAGTGCCCCGTGCGTTATCACCTGCCCGTCACAAGGCTTTGCGTGTAGTCACGCACTTCATCTCATTCCTTCTCAAGATCAGCTTCTACTTACTTCCTCCAAACCGGATCTGCCCTGCTTTCACCTCGTCCTACTCCTGTCTCCCATACCACCCTTCCGCCTCCGCAAGGTTCCAGTCCCTGCCCCTCCCCGACGGGTACCTGCATCCCATCAAGCCTGCATCTCAGCACAGGTTTTGACCCTTCGTCTGTGGAAGCTTTACGTTCTCAAGCCACTTGACGACTTAGAGGGGAGCTATTGTGGTTGCCATCTTCTCTTTACATTTGTGCAGTACAATCTGTCACACCCAGTGCCGCAGTGTTGCCAACAGCTGCACATCAGTGAGGTGCATTTCCCTTCCAAGGTTGTCACTTCCACCTCACCGTGACCATCGAGTCACTCGTCTCGCCTTGGTTGCCTGGACTGCGCGTGGCGAACTTATCACTGACGTTCCGAAGTTTTCCTATTACTCACAAGCTCATTGTCTCTCGACGACTCTTTTGACCACTGCACAAGCTCTCAACGCCTTTTTCGACTGCATCCAGCTTCGAATTACAATCTATCCTCTGTCCGCTTCGCCAATATCAACTTTGCACGCGGCATGACCGCCACAGATCTTTGAAGGTGTGCTTATCTATCATCACCCACTGCTCACCTGCCATTTTTCTCTTTCCAAGTCTGGTCCGTCGCCCAAGGCCGTGACATCTAACACTTATCGGCTTTAGACTCAGCCGATACCTACCTAGGTCCTCTTGTCCCTGCTTGCACCTTGAGTGTCGCCTTTCTGCCATCGTTCATTATGGCTGGAGCACCGGACTCGGGGTACAGGCGCCAACAGGGCGATCTGAGGCGCCCCATCATCTCGCTGTTTGATGCAGAGGATGACGGGGTCGAAGACCAGATCATGCGCAGTATTGAACAAGATGAGCACGATTTGATCGAGCAGGACAATTGCATTGACCTGACCCAAGACGACGACGACGATGACGACGACGACGACGACGACGCTAGAGCAGCACAACAACCCCCTCGAACCGGTCGAATGCGGGTTTCTCAGAGAAACCCCTCTCTGCATGCTACTCATCGGTTTGTCACGGCGTGCACGGTGAACGGTGTCCAATTTAAGGTCCACGACTTTGTGGAATTGGTTCAGTTGAAGGGCCGTTGGAATCATCAGTTCGTCTCGATCCAGGAGATATGGATTGATAATTCCACTTCCGAGGTCCTTCTCCGCGGAGTGCCATACAGCCGCATGAGAGATACACAGGGATTGTTTGAGCTCAAAAAGAATGAGGTCTGTCAGATCCTCAAGATTGACGACGATGACAAGCGCGACGATTTGAAGCAGGCGTTGATCGAGATCCGCCCCGAGGAGATCTTGGCTCGGAGGGTTCTCAACAAAACCAACTATGACTTTCCTGGTCGCCGCTGGGGAAACGACGACGATTGGGACTCTAGATCAAAGCAAGAGAAGGAGGAGCTAGCGCCTTTGACCTGCAGATGGATCATGCGCAACGAGTACAGGAATGCTCGGTATCGGAGAGCAGGCAAGAAACTGGGCAGCTCTATCGTTCACTTTACAGAGGAGGACATCAAACAAGAACCATATCGCACAAAGGACTCTCTACGACTGCTGGCCTGGCGCGACGAAGACCCCACAGGTTCTGCTGGAGCAGGAAAGTACACACTCGGTGATATCTTCTGTGGAGGTGGTGGCACTTCCTGTGGGGCAAAGATGGCCGGATTTGAGGTGAGCTGAAGCTGTGTACCCTTATGTCTCTATGTCATCGGACGCCCAGCTCACACTTGGGTTTCTCTACAGCCAAAGGTCGCTGTTGATCACTGGCTTCCAGCCTGCGAGACCTACCGGCGCAATTTTCCGAGCGCACGTCTATTCCAAATGGATATCTCACATTTCATCAAGGATCCTGAGAGGTTTCGCGTCGACGTCCTGCACCTTTCACCACCCTGTCAGTTCTGGGCCCCATGTCATGTCAGAGCAGGCCAGAATGACGAGAAAAATGTTGCGGCCTTGTTCTGCATGGACGTCATCGACAAGACCCGCCCTCGTCTCGTCACAGTGGAGCAGACTTTTGGACTCAGTCACGACCGACACGCCCCATATTTCAATGCTTTGGTCCACGGCTTCACCTGCCGCGGTTTCTCCGTTCAGTGGTAAGTCTTGACTTCTACGAGCTCTTCAATGCTGGGGAGCACACCTACCTCGGTACTGACATTCGTCCAGGAGATCAAGAGATCCCCTCATCCAGTATGGTCTACCTCAAAAACGTGAACGTCTGATCATAATCGCAGCCTGCCCAGGCGAGAAGCTTCCCCCATGGCCAAGAGCAACCCACGGGACCCGGTCAGGCCAGAAGCCATACGCGACCGAGGCCGGAGCGATCGGCCCCGGACGCATCCCACGCAACGCCACGCTTCACAACGTTGGTGCCGCTCGAAAAGTCAATGTCCCGGTGCGGAACCCCAACATCCCTTTGCCGCGCACAATCACCTGTGGTGGTGCCGAGAGTGTTTATCACTACGACGGTACGCGTGTCCATACCCTTCGAGAGCTTGCCTGCCTCCAGGGGTTCCCAGCCTCCCACGCATTTGAGGGCCACTGTCAAGGCGACATCAAGAAGCAGATTGGCAATGCTTTCCCGCCTACAGTCGTGAAGGTGCTCTATGAGCACCTTCGGAAGTGGCTCGAGCGGCGCGATGGCGCCCAGGGATTGGGAGACCTTCGGCCACCTCCTCCGGTAAGGCGTATCCTCTCAACGCCTGCCTCCTTCGTCGATCTCCGGGCCACCGATCCTCCGCCTGTGCGGGTGGAAGACCAGCCGCCGAGCAATGCCAACCTCGCGGCTCCTCGAAGAAGCCCGGACCAGGGAGTCAGGGTGTACAATGGTGATTTCGATCAGGACGAAGCCTTCAATTTTGCTATTCAGGCCAGCCGAGAAGCCCCAGCCCAACGATCGACCAGGTCCAGCCCGGAGGTCATCGTTGTTGAAGACTCGGATGAGGAGGACTTGCCCGTCCGGCAAGCTACTGAGGGTATGCAGAGCTTGAGCGTTGTTCCACACGCTCCAAACCTTGCACCCTCTCCCGTCAGTCCTTCGAGAAGTTCCAGCGCGAGCTCTTTCCACACCGCTCGATCTCAGTCCAGCAGGGAGTTCCGTGGCACACCGACGTTGAACTCCAGGGCCAGCAGCACGACGTTGGACTTCAGCCCGAGCCCGAGTCCAAACCCGAGCCTCGGAACCAAGCGCAGAATGGACGCCCTGAAGGCCGACGAGGCCAATGTGGAGCAGTCTCCAGCCAAGCGAGGACGTTTGGCTGACAGGAATGACGAGGATGTAGAGGTCTTGTTCGAGATCAAACGCGCGCCTCCTTTCCTTGGCGGTAGAAGAAGCCGAGATTCGGCATCGCGGACTTCAAGCTCTCGGCTGAGCACCTGCAGCGAGGCGTCCGTCGAGTTTGTCCAGCGGAGCAGCCGGGCTCTTTCGTTCGGCAAGAGGGCGGGAAAGCTTCCCGTCACTCGTGCTACCAGCAAAGATTGGAAGTTTTGATTACATCGTCTTGTAATCTGTGACCCTCCCCCGAACATCGATTCGGTCAACGCAAAGAGATCTTGTGACGGAGAAGAGAAGATTCGTTTTGAAGGTTTGACAGAAGGGCGTGATTGATTGCGGACGCCTCCTGATTCCTTCACTGGAAGGCTCGCGCTGCAGGGTGAGGACGGAGACTGGACTGCCTGCAGGTGGTGTCTTGATTTCTTTCTGCACATGCTTAGGATTGAGTCAAAACCTGGACTCACGCATGCGCCTCTGGGTGTGTATCATAGTTAGTGTTTGCCTGGCAGCCCGTAAGCAGGCCTTGTCAAGCAAGCTTGCTTGAGCATGTTTGCGAACTTCCTAATTCATTGCCCTTTTATCTGAGCCAATATGTGATGTCCCCTTCATACCACCAGCCATGTATGCACTCCTGATAGAGATGACTGCATTCGCGGAGGCGTCCGTAGGCACGCCGCACGCCGGGCTACCCAAGCTGCAAACTCACCTGGGTTCACACTCCCAGTGTGCCCGAATTCCTGATATGCCGCACCTCGTGAATCTTGCTGCCAACTCTGAGTTCAACGACCATCCTCTGCAGCAAGAAACGGAGGCTTGGATAAGCCAAGGGGGGAGAAACCGCAAAGAAAAAAGACGGACAAAAAAAGCACCGTTACCACACGATGCAAAAATCATCCTCGGATACGGGGAGTCGAACCCCGGGCTCATGAGAAATATCAGACGTCTTGGACGCCGATGAGAGTCATGGATGTTACCGCTACACCATACCCGAACAGAGTATGTTCCGACTTTGCTGTGAAGATGCGACATCTGCAGTGGTTATAATGCAAGTACTTTTAGTGAGTGCAGTGGAGACCTCGGGACCTGGGTGCAAAACTCTGTTGGCCGCGGCTATGCGGCTAACCCAACGGGACGGTCCCGAGTGGGGAACGCCGGAAAGAGGAGCAGCTCGGTGACGATGGAGATTGCCAACTACACCAACAAATTCAACGGTCAAAGTTGATGTGAGTACCGAGAATGCGGTATACAGACTGCCCAGGTGCTGTGAGCCATCAACATGGCAACCTTGCATGCACCACAGCGGCGTAGCAAGTGGAATTCTGTAAACGCCGCGGTATCTTCCTGGATGGCAGTGATGGCTACGGCTCTCGGACCGACCGGACCCGGTGTGCTGGTATTGTCGACACGTCGAAACAATGACGTTGCAGCACTGCTGTGTTGCCATGTCTTGGTATTACAACTGGTCTCCCGACTATATCGCTCTTCCCATTACCCATTGCCACGCGGGGGTTTAATGTTTGAATCATTTGATCTGATCAGCATCGGATGCGGTCTCAAAATCCCCATTGGCCGGCAGCAAGCTCTGGGCACGTGCAGGATGCCACTTCTCCATCGTCCCGGGGCTGCGGCACGTGCCCAGGTGGTGGTGCTGCGGCAGCGTTGGGGGGGGGGGGTGGCTCTGTCCGGGGTCATCCCTCCTCCCCTGGAGCTGCAAGGGCGCCTGGGTGTCCCTCGAGCCACGACGCCCCTTAAAACATCAGATGGGACATTGTCTTTATTAAACTGACCTCGAGCGCTCTCGACAGAAAACGTGCGACCTGTTGCAGTTTCAGGACAGTTCAAACGGCTGCTCTTGCTGCTTCAGATCCGACCTCGCTCTGGCCGTCAAGAACTCACATCCGCGGAACACGTGCTCTGCAAAATGCTCGAATTGTGTCCTGGCGGCCAAACATTGCGACGGATGCGTCTCGTCTCATTTCCAGTGGGAAGTCTGCCAGAGTACTGTGCAGGGGGATTCATGTTTTCCTCCCGCCGGCTAATGTTGCCCAACCAAGTCCGAACTGGACGTCGACGACTGCCCAGGTCCACGGGTGTCGATCCGTTTCTTGAGCACGCTGCACGAGCCTGACGAGCAGACAGCAGAGCCGCACGGGAGCCAAGAGGTGAACCCCAGAGCCGATTGGCGACGATCCCCACCAGTCTTGGAGGTGACTGCCCCAGGCGGCGGTGGGCCAGAAGCAATGCCGTTGGCCAAGCTCAACACTACCCAGGCAGTCTCCAAGACTGAAGATCTCGGCAGTCTTTGGCCGCGACCTTGCAGGATGCAGCTCGCAGTCCTGAAGTCATCCACTCACCCTCACGCCGACCACGTCTTCTCGACGTCAGGGGGCGATTTATGTTCTATTACGTGATGACAGCCTTGATCTTCGCCGATGGAATGTAGGCTTCTGTTCTGAGGTCACTACCATTACCACCTAATCTGGGCACGTCATTTACGGCGGGGGCACTGGATTCTGACGAGAGTTGCATCGTCAACGAGTCAATTCCCCTGGCTGGTCGACTAAATTGGGCGTTGCAATAGGCTCTGCAATGGGCGTTGGCGGAGAGCGGCTGATCAAAGCTGATGACCAGATCGGCTTACGGCACGGCCGGCTGGCAGGCTGGCCACGGCGATTGATACCGTGGGCTCCTTTGGCGTGCGGACTGTGGAACCCTACCAGGTACCTTTGCTGCGGCTAACGGACAGTCTGACAGTCAGCACTATCTGTCGGGCGCAGTTCGCAGAAAACAACAAGGGCATCATATCGTACGAGCAGACGCCTCGTGCTTCCTCTCCTCACCAATTGCCTCACTGACCTCACAATGTTCTGCACCTGCAGCGACGCCACCGGAGGGCTGCGGTGGCCAAGATGGTGCCCAGTCCTCAATAGACCCCAAAAGTCCCCTTTCCGCTTCGAGACCAGTTCGTCCCAACTGGGCGGCACACACCTACCTAGGTGCGCCCGCGGAGCATGCATACCATAGTAGGAGCCAAGCTTAATGGCCCCCTGTTGACGTCTCGAGTCCACTCCAGGCGCCAGTCGTGGTGTTTGGTATCAACGGACAGGGGTGAAACCAGCGAGGTTGCGACGTAGGATTGTGTCGCTCCATGCTCACCTCCACCCGTTGCGGTCGAGCTGGCACTTTTCCTCATCAGCCTGTACCCTTGAAAGTCTGGCTTTGTCCCATTCCTCATTCCTGCAAAGCCCTTCACGTATTAGTGAGATAAATCGTCCCGTGCCGCTCTGAGACATCTGCTTGTATTATTAGACCCGTCTTATACCTATTGTCTCGGCGTTGCCCAGTCCCCTCCTCCTTCACCTTACGTGACCATCCCGCCGGTGAGATCTGACCAACAAAAATTTTACTTTTCCCCATACTGTACGAAGAGTACGACAAGACGGCAGGTGTTCTTTTCATCATAGGATCGACCAGGGGTCTTCAGTGAATCTCACGCCCCTTGACCCGCGCATTCCACGAGGACATTCACTGCCTTGCAGGATACCAAGAAACCTGGACAGGCCAGCACCGTCCAGGGAGACTCCCATGACCGGAACGCTTCACTGGAATGCGACATTCTGCACCACCCGAATAAATCCAGACCACACCCTCACCCACAGTGAATTCTACTTCATCAACCACCGTCAACATGCCTACAAATACACTCGGATCCCCCGTGGCAAGGGAGGACGTTTCGAGAGGTGCCTGCCAAGCAAGAACAGACCCTCACATGCAGTTCCAAGGCGACGTCCTCACAACATCTTCGTCAGGCTCGTCAGCGAGTTCATATATATCAGACGTCGAGAAGCCAGAAACCTCTCTGGAACCTGCATCGGGGACATCACGGTTCAATCCTAAGAATTGGTCACGCAAAATGAGAATCTTCGCCATCACAGGTGTGGTCGCCGCCTTTGTGGCCCTCGTCCCAGGTAAGCTCACACATATACATACACCTATATATATATCTTCACACACACAACAACTCCGAGAGCAGCCTCACTGACGCTTAGGTATTTCTAGTCATTGCTGTTCCCTTGGCGTACCAAGCTCACCGGGCTCAGTCAAAGGCTGTCGATACCGCGACACCTCTCTTTGTTAACCCCCCGGCAACATCCCTCATCTCGGGCGGGACTCAACTCCGCATCATGCCATTGGGCGCATCCATCACCTTTGGCTTCCTGTCGACGGACGGCAACGGCTACCGCGAGAACCTCCTCGGCCTCCTCCAGCGCGGCGGCAACAAGGACGTCGTCTACGTGGGCAGCCGCAACAACGGCACCATGGCCAACAACGCCGTCGAGGGCTGGCCTGGCCTCCGGATCGACGAGGTCGTGCCCAAGGCGGCGGCGTCCGTGCCGCAGGACAGGCCCAACGTGGTGCTGCTCAACCTCGGCACCAACGACTGCGTGCAGGACTGGAACGTGGACCGCACGACGCTCCAGTCCACGGCCGCCCCCTCCCTCACCGCCAACGCCTCGGCCACCCTCGGCGACCGCATGCGCGCCATGGTGGACGACGTGCTCGCGTGGTCGCCCGACGCCACCGTCGTCATGAGCACGCTCGTCCTCAACCGGGTGGCCGCGACCAACGCGCGCGTCGGCGACGCCAACGCCCAGTTCCGCGCCGTCGCCGCCGCGCTGCAGGCGCAGGGCAAGAAGGTCGTCCTGGCGGACATGGACGCCGCCGCCGGCGGGCCCAACGCCACCACGATGGCGGACGTCACGCACCCCGACGACGTCGGGTACGCGCTGATGGCGAACCGGTGGTATCTCGCCCTGCAGGAGGCCGGGGCGAAGGGGTTGATCACGGCCCCTCATTAGCTGTGCGGCGGTCCAGGTACATCCATCGTCACGCCTCAGAGCTGCCTCTAATCACGATTTCTGTGAAGGTTCTCATGGGCCGGAGTTGGATTTGATTTTCTTCCTCTTTTTTTATTTTTATATTGTTAGATACCCTCCTCGACGCGAGAACAGGTTCCTTTCAGGCTCTGAAGCGGATGGATGGATAGAATCACGGATGGACGAATGGTTGGCTTGGAAAATCCCCGTCAATCATCGTGGGAGAGGTCTCCCATACCTAGGTAGACGAGAATATTGATACCCCCAAAGAAAAAAAAGGCCGTGAAAGCTCTCAAACAAGGTTTTGAAACAAGAACTGCGCCGCCGAGGTTCGAGAGACGTGCGAACTGAGTTTCGAAGGATGGCAGCCACCACCACCGGGCATGCAGGGTCCCAAACTTTGACAATCTGTGCGTGTGACAGGGCGTGAGCCAAGACGGCCAGGCCCTAGACTAGCCTGAACTCTAAAGAATGCTGTGCCATCCCCCCGGATCCGCGCCGTCGGGACTATCCCGTGCCAAGGCTGAGCACCCTCACTGGAGGTGTAGTACAGGTCAGCGAGCTAATAAGGTCTAAGTTGAAAGGCCCAACGATTTCGGAGGAGCACGTGGGCTACTCCGAATTGGCCCCAATAAGATGCTTAGGAGCCACGACCATGTAAACTGCTCCGCAAGAGCGTACCTACATATGTAGTACTTGGCGATTTCAAAGTACTCACTGTTCGAATTCATCGAGCTATATTATTGGCGCCTCATACGTGCAGACGGCCATAGCGTGCCAGGCGTGCCAAACGCCGATACATGTATGTGCATGAATGAATAAAACAACGCTATCTCAAAGCACCAATAGTCGATCCCGAGGCGGGCTCAAATACCCTGGACCTATGTAGCGGCCCGCGGAAGCCTGTGATGTTTCCTTAATGCGTTGGACTCCCGAGGACCGAGGTCGCGGTGCGAGAGTGAACGCATCAACATGCACATCCATGCTGAAGCAAAAACTTCTACATGAGAACCAGGGTGAGCTGCGTCTGGGCCATCGAGGCTAGCTTTGAGTGCTCCCCCCCCCCCCCCGCCCGGTGCCTCTCATAGTAAGACATTTCTCCATCAGCCTTGCGCCTTACTAACTCGTACGCCGTTCCCTTGATCCCTGCCACCCTCAGGCCCTGGGTCACCATATAAACCTGATGTTTCTGATTGCATACGACTAACGATACCAAAACATCGCATCATTCCGTCTCGGGGGAACGCCTTGGTCGACTAAACATGACTCTTTTTGTTACAACATGCCACAGAGCCGCTCAAAGAAGGTCGTCTTCTCCGTCTCCACTTGTCTCTTCTATTTATAGCTCACACTTTATCCACTCTTGGCGGCAGACGCGCCGCCTAATACTTTATTTTGCACCCTGAAGGATTGCCAATGCGGTACGAAACGCTATGGCAATGAGGAGGGGTCCTTTCTCGTGGCCGGCGCCGGAGACACGCACCCTTACCAAGATTCGTAGTGCCCATCATCTAGCCGGCGAGAAGTGCACATATCGAGGTAAGCCCAAAACGCCGAGTCTTCTCATCATGAGCCTTCAAGTCTGTCTACGTTCTTCGAGGTTGACTAACCAATTGTCGGGCCATCAAAATGGGTCGGAGGCTTACTAGGATGCGGTGGGAACTGGTGGGGACGGACTGATGACGAGAGATATCAGCGAGTGTGTTCCGCATGGAAGGTGAGCTTACGAGAGATTAAAAGAGAGTAAGAAAATGAACGGGGTCGTTACAGTTCTACGTACAAGTCAGGGCTGATGAAGCAAGTGCTCTTGTTAATGATGGCTGGCCGGCTGGCTGGCTGGATGGCCACGAACCGAACCATTTCGACCCGAGGAAGACCACAAGGCTGCCCCTGACGACCGTCTGGAAAGCGATACTATGGTTCGTTGATCGTCATGTGCCATTGAGGTGAGTGATTCATTCGTACATCCAAAGGGGGCCCACCTCTCGAGCCCGTATGTAAAAACTGGTTCCTGCACACCCAAAAGCGGGAAGGGTCGCTCATTATGCGCCATGCGTTTACCCAATACGCGTCTGTATGTAAGTGCCCATCCGGTTGACCGTCCATGCAAGTTTTATCCAAATATCGCTTCACGGTGTTCCTCCAGCCTCTCGCAAAGCAGCGGTCTGTCCTTCCACTCCTCGATCGTGTCCTGCAGCTCGCACCCCGTCTGGACCAGGAGGTCCCAAAGGCTCTGCTCGACGTCAAAGCCGAACTGCTTCGTCAGGTCTTCCTTCGACCCGAGCAGTCTTATCCTCGTGGTGCGGTCTGTGGCCAGGAGGTCACCTTCGTCGACCAGATGGCCCGCATTCAACTTGGGCGTGTTGTAGTGTATGAAGAGCGGCTTGATGCTATTGTGCAGAGGCGGTGAGGATGATGAAGAGGATGAGAGGTAGCGATAGTCATCAGCCGATGAATGCTGCACCATTGCGGTGCCCTTTTCCACAAAGCCGTTGTGCCGGGCCAGCTTTGCGACACCCGTCTTGACTCGGTAGAATGTAGAGTTCAGGGCCACGGCCGCCGCCATGAAGGTCTCCTTGTCACCCTGGCCAAGAGCGCCTTGTGATAGGAGTGGGTAGTAGTGGTCGGGTCCAAAGATGTTGTAATAGGTTACTAGCAGCAGAGGGGCAAGGTGCGTTGCCTTGTTGACCGCCAGCTGGCCGGCCTCGCTTGACGTGACGGGCAGGTCGGTAGGGAAGCTTGATCTCCCCGCAATGGTCCAGAACTTGGGGCTTTCCGTCGACCTCCAGAAGTCTGGCCAGATGATCAACCCCTTGGATTTGTAAGGTTCGACATCGAAGATGGTCGCCGCTGGGTCGGAAAGCGGGATGCTGTCGCTGTCGAGGAGCAACGCGTCGGAGAAGGAGGAGAGGAGAAGCGCCAGGGGCTTCAGCTGGTAGTGCGTGATCTTGAGCTCCGCATCATCGCCGGGCCCGATCTTGATGGCGCTCTTGTCGAGGATGTGGGACAACACCACGCACTTGGCGTCCAGCTTCTTCAAGTACTTATCACAGATCTCCTCCTCGTATTCCGCATCGTTCGGCACGAAAACTTCGACGGGCAGGGTGCTTCCCGTCCGACGCAACATGTGCAGGCTGATGATTGCCGGGGCGAAATATTCGCCCCCGCCGACCATGACGATGCCACGGCCTTTGAATATGTCGACACCCTTCCAAAGTCTCTGTGTGGTGGTGACGTTGCTTTGTCCATCCCCAAGCTCCTGTTCAAGTTTGTCGACGTATCGTCTATGCATCTTCTGCAAGGTCTCGAGGTCCTCCTCAGGCGAGTGGACATAGTCGCGGTACGGCTGCCGCGTTGTCTGCCCAGGTGTTGGGTTCTGGGTCGAGGCATGGCCATGCAATTTGATCTTGTTGACTTTGGGGCGCGCGTCGTGTATTATTCTGCTCCATTTTGCCCACAACGCGCCCACGTCTCTGATCTCGCGGCCGTCTTCTCCCTTCTGCGTGGTGATGAGCGGCTCAACGCCAGGCCGCTTCGACCCGGACCCCGATTGAGACGAGGACGAAGGCGACGCCGCGCCATCTTCTCCGGGCAGTGGCTTCTCGCTGCTGTCGGAGCCGTGGAAGGGGAGGATGACCTGGGGCAGCTGGAAGGTGGCGAGCCTAGAGGCGGCCTCCTCCTCGACGGCGTGGGCGTAGGCTACCGCGTCGAAGGTCTTCTCGATGATGGTGCTCTCGACGTTGCGGCGGTACCTGACGAGGACGACAATGGTGCTAAAGAGAGCCAGCAGAGACAGGATGCGCCGTCCCAGACGCATGATGGGTTGTGGACCAAGGCTCGGGAGATGGCCGTTATCTCGTCATCATGTGGGGGGAGGAGTCGAGGTCACACCCTGATTGAGCCTCGATAGCAAGGCTCGAGAAGATTACGCGTGTCGAATCGGGCCCAGCGAGGTGTGTCTGCGTCGTTGTGCACAACAGGAGCACAATGGAAGATGTAATGGGCCAAAAAGCTGAGCCAGCGGAACAAAGTTTGGGGTCGGTTCCCCTGAGTATGGTGATTTTGCCCATGGCGCCACGGCTGGCACGGCTGGCCAAAGCTGCGCGGTGTTCAAACACCTCCAGTGTATGGGATATCCCTGCCCCGAGTCCGACGGTCACCCCTGACGAGCCGCTCCGAATGCGTGGGCCCATCGTATTGAGGAAGCCAATCACGAGCAATCACCACCCGACCTGGAAGACGGCCAAGGCGGACGGAAACGGACGAAACTATCACACAACCAGTCTTCAAGAATGCACAGAGCAATGAAGTATCAATTTCGACAACATAACAGAGAAAAGAAGCATGTAACTTGAGCATGTGTTATCCGCTCATTGAAGGACGACTTGAAGGCACACATCCTCTACACTCAACCCTAACCCTGGACGAGTCACGATGGTCCAAGCGGCTGACGTCACGCCCCAATTCCCAGGAACTGAGCACCAACAATGCGACTCACCTGAGTGTTTCCTACGGAGTTGCAAGGATTCTGGAATTGGCAATTCAAATGGGCGAGTTTGGACTTGAAACTAAGGATGCCAAGGGCATCATGACCCGTCTAACTTTCCACCTGCTGGAAAAAAGGCTTTCGGGCGGTTCCATGCAGATCATCCATGCCGTGGGCCGTGGGCTGTGGCACGTGCGCGGCTCTTTTTCTCGTCGCTGTCTGGTGTAAGTGGCTTGGACAGGGGTTCCTGCCTTGTTCCCGGAGGGAGCAATGATCTCATCTGTACTGTACACCACCAGCTAGCTCTCGTCCTACTACAAAGTCTGCACCACCACTCCCAAGTTGCAGCCTGGTCTTGGCCCTCCATCACGTCGTTCCCTTCAGCTCCCGAGTGCTGTGAACATTGCGAGGCCGGCAATCAATATTTGCATCTCCTGTTCTACCTAATATTGTGCCTTGAAATCTTTCTACGGTCGGAATATCAACGGACATGGTTGGAAGACGATCTCTAGCCGCCTTCTCCCACGGACAAGCCAAGCACAAGAAAGCTGTCGACGAGGACAACCCTTTTCGACCAAAGCCTGCAGTCTTTAGATTCCAGGATGTCTCAAGTCGGGCCATGGAGGACGAGAGGAGGAGGAAGATCAAGGACAAGCTCATCGACGCCGTCAAAGGCGATGAGCTTGAGCTCTACAGGAAAAACGACGAAGAGGTACGCCTGCCGGATGTCGTAGTCTTACGTACATCGTCGTACACATTCCTGATGCATGTGACAGCTCAAATCCATCAAAAACAAGGGGGTGAAGAAGTTCTACGAGGAACAGAACGAGGCCTTGAGTGACTGGCTCGAAGTCGATTCCGTGGTCAGGAGCATAGCCGATGATATCCTCGAGTCCTTCGACCCGGATAGGGATCATGACGGTATCCTTGAGCACGGTGGTACTCTGCAGGCACAGAATGAAGACGTCGAGGCTTTCCTGCCCAAGGAGGAGAGAGAGAAACGGGCCAAGTCCGAGCGGGCCGCAAAAAGGGCCATCAACGTCAACGTTGTAGCCAACATCTTTCTCCTCATCGCCAAGGTTGTCGCCTGTTTCTTCTCGTCCTCCCTCTCGCTCATCGCCTCCACCGTGGACTCAGCCCTGGACTTACTCTGCACCGTCATAGTATGGACGACTAACCGCCTTGTTCAATGGAGACTGAATTCTCTGGAGCGCCGCTTCCCCGTCGGACGACGCCGTCTCGAGCCGCTCGGCATTCTCGTATTCTCCATCTTCATGATCCTCTCCTTTGCGCAAATCCTTCAGGAATCCGTCGAGAAACTCATGCCTAAGGGAGATCACACGACCGTGGACTTGGGAGCCATGGCTATGGGCGCAATGATTGCCACGATTGTTGTGAAAGGTCTCATCTGGTTCGGCTGCATCAAGGTGAAGACGACACAGGTTCAAGCCCTCGCACAGGATTGCCAGACAGATGTATACTTCAACACCATCTCCCTAATCTTCCCGCTCGTCGGAAAGCATGTAGGGGTGTGGTGGCTCGACCCCGTTGGCGCCGGCCTCTTGTCGCTCTTCATCATATGGGATTGGGCGGGCACGGCGTTCGAGAACGTCACGCGGCTGAGCGGGTCTGCCGTCGACGACAGACTGTTCCGGAAGATCATCTTCTTGGCCTGGCGGTTCGCGCCTATAGTCGAAGGTTTCAAGAATATCAAGGCGTATCACGCAGGTGACGGTGTCTGGGTAGAGGTAGACATCTTGCTGGATCCATATACGCCGCTGATGAGCACGCACGATATATCGGAGACGTTGCAGTACTGCTTGGAGGGTTTACCTGAGGTCGACCGTATGTCAAGATTCTGTACACTCTGTGCCGCATGCCTATACTGACCATCACTAGGAGCCTTTGTAACGACGGATTACGCGGAGTCTGGGCCAAGCGGGCATGCTTCAATCACGACCTAATATTGACCAACTGGGATTGTCCTGGATCGTTGAGAAACCCCCCCCCCCCCGGGCGTAGGCATTGGAAGAGCTGGGATCACAGGACACAGCATTGTTATGTACAGAAGACGAATATTTTGTAGCGACAAAAACAAGCATTCCATCAAGTACCATAGCGCGCGTACACCAATTCCTCAAGACCCCTAGAAGACTAGGATACTATTGTCTTATTAGCCAAAAGACAGCCTTAAGGCGCTTCGCGTCATATAACGCAAAAAAAATAAATCTTTGTCTTTTTTAGATTTAAGCATTTTATTAAATTTATAGTCTTTTAAGTCTATAAAGGTCTTAAATGTAAATTAGTTTTAAAGAGGCTAAGTTAGTCTTACAAAAGTTGGTTGGTCTTAAGGAGTTTGCGTCTTGAGATTTTAGTATTTGGTACATACCTACACCCAAATATCTACTTACTTCCTTCCTTCTCAACGCCAACGGGGGAGAGATTTCAACAAGTAATTAAGTCTTTCATCAACAAAGCCATCCGTCCAGATCTACCTACGTATTAGAAATTAAAAGCAAAGTGATTTCTAGCTATAAAAAGAGATTCTTTTTCAGCCAGTTTTTATGTCTCGGCGAAAGAACCACGTTAAAATTTGAGCCAAATTTATCTTAACCACTTTAAAGCATCTAAGGCCCTAGTACCTTCCCTTCTCGTCAAAACCACCCTCTTCTAGCTAAGACGGTTTTTAAGTTGTAAAACGAGGTCTTTAGACTTGGAAGGTTTTATGGGAAAAGGACGATATCGTACAAAAAAGCACCCATTGCTTCCTTTGGCGTCATATGACGCGGAAAATCCCAAGACCGTTTCGACGGATCTATAAAAGCGCGCTATGGTAGAGCTTGTATATCATGGAACAATATATACCCTTGTTTGAAGTGACGTTCTTTGCCACGAGACTTCTTCGTAGGTCAACGCCACCCGTGATAGCTGTCACGGTACCAAGTGGACCACAAGACCCACTTTGTATGATAACTATAAGAGCTGGCGAACCGCCGGCGCTGCTCTAGCTAGTCTCTCTCTCTTCTCTCTTCGTGCAACAACAAGTCATTTCCACGAACCTACAGTCCGCCTAGTTGTGCCGTGACAATAGCCATCAAAATTCCGAGTTGATAGCGCATCTAGGTCACAATATGAATACCCCAGCCGAGCGGGAATAGACCAGAATGAGCATCTTGAGTGATCAGTCCTTCATCCTTATAACTTCTCCGGATAGACTTTGTGATTGCAACAGCGCTGCAGATATCGCACCGTATATTTGGTGTATTTTCCTGGTTTTGGTTCGACAACCTCTGCTGGCTATCCAGGTTTAGTACTTGTGCCACCCGCCGGCCGAGATTTCATAGGAGTCAAGGTCACTTCAAAGGTGTAGCAAATGTGTGTTGGCCAAAATAATCATTCCTCGTAACATGTATCACTAGCTAATCATTTACAATTGAAAGGCGATCCACTTTCTTCCAGATGCTTCTCATACACAGCCACTGGGGGCGTTTCAAAACCCCAGTGACAAAGAGAGGGAGAGTGAAAGGGGATTAAATAAGGGGTGCTTGAAGAAGAAGAAGAAGAAGAAGTAGAAGAGATGAATGAAATGCTGAGCAAAGACCAGGAAAGGTGAATTACGAAGAGAAGAAAATATACAGGTGAAAATCATATGAAGATGCCAGAAAGACCTCTCCAGACGTAACAATCCAACGCTCTGCTCAAACGGACTGTTGAAAGACCTCAGATACCAGAGTCGTCCTGGCCATCGTAATCACCGGTGAGGGTGTACGTGTCCCAGGCGGCGCACTGGCTGTCAAGGGTCTTTTGGTCGGCCGCCGTGATGGAGTTGCCGGCGATCTGGCCCTCGCTCTCGACGAACTCGAGCGCCAGGCCCTGCGAGGCGTGCCAGGCGATGTGGCAGTGCACGAGCCACGCGCCCGGGTTGTCGAGCTTGAAGGCGATGGCCAGGTGGCCGTTGCCCGGCAGGGAGGCGACGTCGCGGCGGGGCGGGTTGGACTTGTTCAGGGTCGTGGTGCCGTGCTGGTAGGCCGTGGCGCTCTGCGAGACGACCCAGAAGTCGTGGCCGTGCAGGTGGATGGGGTGGGTCAAGCTTGAGAGGGGGGGGGGGGAAGAAGTGTCAGCGATTCGGTTGGGAAACAGGAGTTACTTTTGGAGGAGAACTTCTTGAAATTGCAGAACTTACCCAAAGCCAGTCTGGTCCTCGATGACGAGGAGTGCCCACTCGGAGCTTGAGTTGCCGGTCGTGTTGGAACTTGTACTCTGAGAAGGAAGGCGTGTGAGTCTCAAGCAAGCATGTTTGGAAGCAGGATGTCCGTCAGGACTTACATCGACGGCAACAACGTTGTAATCGGTGGGGAAGATGCTGGCGTTGTGCATGACCTGCTCGACCGTGGGGTTGGACCAGTTCAGGAAGAGAGAGCTGGAGTTGATGGTCCAGGTGAAGAAAGTCCCGGGGGCGAAGGACAGGGCCTCGTCCGTCTCGACCGTGATGTCGCCGACATCCAGAGAGAGGTGGGGCACCAGGGAAGCATAGGGCTCGTCGCCACAGCTCGTGCTGGCCACCACGGTGCTGTTGGACGTCGGCGTCCCGGTGCTCCCGGCATCATAGCGCACGATGCCGGTGATGTCGTTGATGTTCTGGATGTTGTTGCATGCGGCCACCCATCCGCCACGCAGCCAGTAGTCCCCGGCATCGGCGTTCGCCTCTACGATCACGTCGACCCGCTGGCCGATGGACACGAGGACGCTGTCGGTGTCGTAGGGGACGATGGGGACGAGGTCCGTGGCGATCACGGTCAGGCTGTGTCCGTCGATGGAGAACTGGAAGTGGCCGTCGGTCGCGGAGTTGATGAGTCTGATGCGGTACTTGGTGCCGGACTCGAAGACGGTCTCGAGCTTCTGTCCGATGACGCCAGTGCAGGTCGTGTCCTGGCTGGCCGTGCAGTTGTAGATGTTGGTTCCGTTGATCAGGCCACTCTGCATCGTCGGGGGCGCACCGAAGCGGGCAGTCTGCTCCCAGAGCTGGAAGACACCCGCGTGGTGCCAGTCTGTGAGGAAGAGCACGCCAAGGTCCTCATCGTAGTCGGCTGTGGCGGGACCATTCAAGATCTATCGAGGGTTTGTCAATCAAGCATCCCGCGGCGTGCCTTGTGTGTTACCACCATGGGGGTGTAGTCATTCTCAGGCAACCTACCAGACCACCGAAAAGACCGGCAGCATATTGCAAAGTGAAGTGGCTATGATACCACGTGCTTCCGTATTGAGTAACCTGAAATTGGTATCTGCTGCTTGTGAGGACATGTTGCGGAGACTCGTGACACCTCAGCGAAGCATAAAACCACTCACGTCAAGGACTGCCCTGGAGCTATGGGGCACTGAGTCACGCCAGGGACACCGTCGTTGATGACAGTGTTGAGCTGTCTAACGCCGTGCCAATGGATGGTTGTGCCGTTGTCAGGGATGTTGTTCGTGACGTGAACGGTCATCGTGTCACCCCAGTCAGCCTGTCTTCTGTTAGAGACTGATCTTGACACCGAGAAGGACGACTCCGTGATCACCGGGAAGTCTTTGCCACATACGAAAAGAGTCGGTCCAGGGACGGTTCCATTGAAGGCCAGGCAAGTCGCATTGTACCCATCAGGCGCACAAGGGACCTCGTCAACGGTGAGCCAATACTCCCGGTTCACACCAGTATCCGGAACCTCGTCCTGTGATATTGGAGTCAGCAAATGATGAGGTCTTGAGAGAGAGAGAAGTCA
This sequence comes from Dendrostoma leiphaemia, assembly GCA_026120015.1. NCBI lineage: Eukaryota > Fungi > Ascomycota > Sordariomycetes > Diaporthales > Erythrogloeaceae > Dendrostoma > Dendrostoma leiphaemia. The sequence continues at coordinate 69,556 of JALRMF010000200.1, forward strand.
TGAACAAGAGACAGCCTCAGAATGTAACAAGGAGCTGGACTTGGTGACGAGGAGACGTCCGAGGTTGGAGTATGGGGACCGCGGGGGGGGGGGGGCGGCTTCTCAGTGGCAGAGAAACGAGGGTCATACTGACATAGTAGTTCGTATCGATACTGTAATCTCCCCAGCAGTCACGAGAAGTAGCAGAGTTGTCGCAAGACGCTCTAGGTCTCAATCCAGACTCGGCCTTGCTCTGTAAATGATGCAGATGCTCCGTGGAAGGGAGTGAAAGGGCAAGGGAGCCCGTAACGAGCGTGAGGCACTGAAGAAGCACTCTCATTGTGAAAGATTGACTAAGTGATAGTGAAGAACGAGGAGGAGAAGAAAGGATGCCGAGTGAGTGAGAGTATAGTTGGAGTACCACGGGGCCTTGCCTGGGTATTTATGGTCTCTGTGGCGGTCGCTGTCGATATAGTCGACGGCCTTGGGAGGAAGGATTCCTCCGAAGGACGTAGCCCATGAACAACACCTTCATGGCATCTAGACACCCTGCCTGATGATGACTGCAGCCGGGAAGCCCACGAGACTCTTGACATGCACAAACCACGGACGTTTTGCCTGGGTGGACGCCCGTGCTAGAACGCATCAGGGGGCCACGCCTTATCCGCATTGACAAAGCCGTCCATAAACGACGGCACTATCGCCAACATTTTGGCGCGCGTCAATCGGGTACGTAAGTCGTCCACCCTCTTCTGGTTGACTATCGAGAGTCGGCTGTAATATGTGATCCTTTGCCAACACTTGTCAGCACTGAGGAGTGAAAGAAGAGCGACGTCCGGGGCAAGATGGTGGAGACCGTCGCTTGATGTGTCGTCAACACCACCTGATTCCTGTCAGAGGGTGCCTCGTCCCTTGCTTGTACACCTTTGACTTTTGTACAAGCTTCCGCAGTCGGTCGAGATATGTCGGCTTGGTGATCGATGGTCGAAAAGCAGGTCTCAGGGGCCGTGCCACGGGATGCATGGGCGCGATGTCCCACGCCAACCTCGACGGATCAGCAATTGCTCGCCCAGTACAGGACCCACAGGCCCGGCCCGGCCGGGATCATGGACAGGAAACCTCGAACCAGGCCTCTCATTCCGCTAAGAGAGAACTTTTTCAACACTTCGATAGCGATAGTATCCCGTAAGACGTCCTCGTTGCAGGGGTGACCACGTGCCTTGGACCGTGAAGACGTACCAAGTATAAGTAGGTAAGCAGAGTTCCGAGTCCCGAGTTCCGAGTTCAGCACGGAGTGATTCCACAGAAAGGGGATCAATGTTACCGCAAAGATCTTCACCGCGGCACAGACCCTTGATATCGGCGAAATAAAGTTCGACCAAGGTTCGGGCTGGAGTAAGATAAGCTCGAACCACGTACACGAGGGGACTCGACTCGTCTGGGCTCTTTGCCATCAGGTACCTGACAAGGGGGCTCAAGTTGAGGCTGAACCGCCTGCGCTAATATACACAGCTAGTGAGCGCAAAAATATACCTCCACAGGCATCCTTCCGCAGACCGTGATGACTGCCCTGCGGTTGCTGGTACTTGGCGAAATGATTACTGTGGGATCCCTTTGCCTGGTGCCCTGGTGCCTGCCCTCTCCGGGTGTCCCGCAAGTGCTCACTCGATGGTGGCTTATGTACTGGTAGCTGCATACAGTACCTAGGTACGTACCCCATTCAGCTGGAACAAGTGCGGATTAGATAGACACCAACAGTCTCACCCTCCACGATGGAGGAACGCGGAAGAGCGGTTTGCAGTTCGCCGTCAATAGTTCGAGCGGTGCGAACGGCGCCTCGGTATATCGTGGGATGAAGCGCAATTTCGAATTCTGCAGTCGGGTGCTGCCCATCCACACGTCGGCGGGCCTGATTCGTTGTGTTTTGCAGCAGCATCAGGCCAAGAAGGCGGGCACACGTCTTTGCTGCTCGTGGCAGATGATTGCAATGCCAGCAATCAAACTGCAGCATCTCATGGTACTTGCACCCACAGGACCTGGGAATCATGGTAACGAGAACCCGGTTCTGCTTCTTGAGGGCAGCAAAGGGTCGCACGGAACCAGAGACAAGAGTCCGCATCCTCATCCCCTCAGGATGACGCGGTGAGGCTCGATATCGAGCAAGAGAACCACAAGTTCGGTATTCCTGGTTCCTGAGCCGCTCGCTGTGCAGGAGGTTGGAGTAGGACACGAGTGGCGGGACTTTGATTTGACGCGGGCAGTTCCGGACCTCGTGTTGGCTGCCGATCGACCGTGGGCACGGATGCGGGCCCGGTCCCGTGAACATCTGGACATGGGACGTTCCGGCGGGCGTAAGAAGAAACAAGTCTGCCGCATTCTGCAGTCCGTAAGAGCTTGTTGCGGCACCGCTTGCAAGCCCGCCTGCCCGCCCGCAAGCTTACGCGTTGGCCTCCGGAAGAAATCCTGGGAAACGCTGCCCAGTTTGCGAGATTCTTTTGGAAGACTATTTGCAATGCAGCCAAGCAAAAATAGCCTGCTCGTGGCATTGAATGCCTCTTGGTTCTATCGGTACGTAATGTCGTGTGTGTATGTGTGTGTGTGTGTGTGTGTGTGTGTGTGTGTGGCAGGCCGCAGGATGCCCTGTTGGCAGTATCATGGCCCAGAGACTAGACTAGATGGGTGTAGTCGAAGGAGCCTTGTATCCTTCGCCGATTAAGTGCTTACTGCTTACCCAGTCAGGAAAACACTTAGACACTCGTCCAGTTGCCAGGATTTTCTCAAGCCACACCTTTCTTGACCCCTAGTCAAGCCACGTGAGACGAACAGAACTGTTGAACCCGAGGGAGGGCTGACAAGTGAGCTTATGTGGACCTTCACCTGGCTCGTGGTGTCATGGATGGTGGCTAATTGCGATCAAACGATGTCAAAGCTTCGGGATGTGACCCGATCCAATCCTGTGTCCGCAGTGCGCGGCTATCACCTCCCAAACGGGCAACGAATATGCAGAACCGACATAGCTCGGTCGGTCCTGCAGGACAGCGCCATCACAAATCCTGCACGCGCATGCGGGTGAGGGCGTTGCAGTCCTTGGCCTTTTTCAAGCTTATTCTTTTCGAATGGCACGAGGCACCATCCCGCCGGGAGTTTCGGCAGGAATCTAGTGGTTCGCAATCGGCCAGGTGTGCGGTTGTCAGCTTGGCGGCCTGGGAGAGCCAATATACAGAAGGCTGAACAGGCCGGAAATTGCTGAGCGAACCGCGAGGTGACACTACATAGTCCCTACATGCGCATAGGCGCCGCTCGGGGCACCTCCAGGGCTTCCAGGGCCGGCAGAAAACTCGGGCACGATACGAGAGCTCGGCCGGCACAGATGTAGAGGAGGGCTAATCTCGCGCTCTGTGTGATGCTTCGACCGTTGCTACTGGTCTGCGTTCGAATTAAAGGGGTGAAATGAGGGAGGAAACATTGCGTATTGACACAAATACGTCAGCCCCGTCTTGATGAAGCATCCAACGGCCGCAATTTGGCCACTAGCAAATAAACCCTGTGTGGGGCTGTGGCGCATGCTTCAGCAGCAACCGGAAGCCTTAGCCTTCCTGTTATAATGTACCGCATAATCGGGAGAGTACTTGGCAAAAGGCGGTGACACATCATGGTCCGGCTGGCATCACAGCTCGGTCAGGTTGTATGCCCCCCCCCCCCCAAGCGGGACTTCGACACTTGTACAAAAGGTCGTGAATATTATTATACTCTAAATACAGGTACTGATCATATCATCCTACATAATTGTTGTAGGTACCTCATCGCTTCTCATGCCTCATGCCGGACAACCCGGTAGGGCCTCGGACCCTCGGATAGACCTTGGATGACTACTCCAACTGCTCGACCATGAGGGAGCCTAGTCCACCGGCAACTTCGGCGCGGATCCCCGGTTCGCCCGACTCCTCGCCCCCAAATTGTCGTATTTGCCCAGCGCGTAAGAAAAAGAAGGATATCGAAGAAAAAAAAGACGACCGTACTTTTGTTCACTCGCCCGTGGTCGGGGCAGCGGCAGGCGTTGGGTTGTTGTCGACTATGATGCCAACTCCAGCCGCGCCCGTGCCCAGCTGAACCTTGGGGCCCTTGGTGAGAGCCGCCTCGGCGTACTGCAGCGCCCGGTCGAAGCCAGTGTTCTGACGCTTCATCAAACCGCCCTCTTGTCTCCTCTCGACGACCTCCTCCCCCTCCTCATCATCGTCCTCGTCGGCTGCCTCCTGGCGAGGGCTCAGCTCCCTGTTGACGCCTGGGACGGGCAGAGATGCCTGTTGTAGTAGGCGAGTTAGCATCTCAAGGGTTATCTGGGGGCTGACGAGTAGGACCTACCGGCTCGCTGAGCACGGCTGATCGCTGAAGACCTTGAGCTTGGTTGGCCGCACCCGCCGCACCCGCCGCACCCGCCGCACCCGGGGCGATGGCCTGTCCCTGGGCCACGGCGGCCCCGTTCGCAGCGGCGGCACCCTCTAACGTGTTGACGAGTCCTTCTGCACCTTGTGCGCCAGCGAAAGATATTTCACCATCACCGACCACCAAGGCGGGTGAGTAAGCGCCGAGGTTGATGTTAAGGGGCGCGCCGATGGCCGCAGCGGCCATCATGACGACGACAGAGCTGTACGTGACAAGCATTTTTGTAGTTTGATATGTTGAGAAAGTGTCCACGGGGTATCACGGGATGTAAGATGGAGACAGTCGTAGTTCAACAACGGCCGTTAAACGTGTCCAAATCTGGCGATCGGGGGGGGGGGGGGTATTAAGAAAAGATAAAGTTCAACAGACAAGCTTTTGGAAGTATATAACGGACGATACCAGATCTAGTTGACCAAGGAGAGAAACGACTGAGTAACAGGAGCACGGCTCATGAGGGACCAAAAGAGAGTCAGCAATGAGGCTCCAAGTTGGGATGGCATTGACTTTTATTTACGGTGATCACCTCTGCTCGAGAGTGACTCGAGCGTCTCCCGGGCGCCCACACTTCTCTGGGTATAGGCCTGGGGCCAAGAGGGCAGAGCGGCTTTTGAGAGCTCCGGTGGCCAAGTGATCAGTGTGTATGAGGTATTGACATCTTGCAAGACCATGTTTCTATTCTGAGTCTTATCCGCTTGGCGCTGACCGACAGTGGCCGAAGGCCAGATCAGACGTGACAGGTCTGCGATGGAACCCCCGGTGGTTGAAACTCTACGAAACGAACGATCAGGACGATACCCAGCCAGGAGTATACAGAGAGCCGTTGCCCATAGGCCGAGTCGTCAGCTAACCCTCAGTTTCTACCTAGTTGTTTGTGCGTGGTGGCCATCTTGGCGTCTGGACTTTCGACGGCCAAGTCGCCAAGGCAGGATTCTGAGACCTGTACTTTTTCTTGGCTACTCCTCCCTGGGGCATTTTTGTGGATCCAATACTAGGAGCGCATTGTCAATGCCCCAGTCTACTTGTCCGCGCTGCCCTAGCACTAGCCCAAGGCTCTTCCTCAACTTTGGCGCATGAGACGCTGCCAAGAGGCTCTGTGCGACTCTTTCCAAACGGACCCCAGCCAGTTTGGGGCAGTGCTACCAAAAGTCGCTCCCGAGACGGTCTGATTGTGTCTACATAACTCGTCCAAATTGAGTACTTGTTTTGAGTGAAGAACTTGGCGTAGTACCCACCAGACAGCCTAGGGCTGCTCTCTGCTGCGTCGACGTTGAAGAATGCTTCAATCCAGACGACAACAGAACATCGCCATCCACTTAAGCTCTGGCTTGCCATGGTGTCGGGTCCTCGTGCCCTGCATCCCCTCTGGCAATTGACGACACTGATAGGCTGCTGCAAGCGAAAACATCAAACTTGCGCAGGCAAACACATCAGACGATTCGCGAAGAGGCCGGTTAGTCAGCGCACGTTTCTTGAGGTCTCATTGGCGGCATGGACACCTGGCCCGGAGGTAAAGCCAAGGCACAAACTTCTGAGAATCAAAGCTACTATCCAATGGTCGGTTACAGTAATTGACGCCTTGGTTGCTAAGTGCTGTGTAGACAGGACATCCATCCGGCGCCTTGCTCATTCCGTCTTTCTTTACCTGGGTCCTTAATAATGTACAGACCTACCCTATAGGTAGGTAGTACTCGCCAAGTCAAGTCTCGAGGAAGCGCAGACACGCCACGCTGCCTCACACACCGTGCTCGAGCATCGCGCGCTCTTTGTGCGCACCCTAGTTTCCACGGTGTGGCATTTCTGGTTCCCAATTCTCAAGCAAAAGCCATATCCCGCAGGTTCCAGACTTATCGCCTCGCTCCCATCGTAGCCATGGTCGGGACCAAGTTGTTTCCAAGGTTGTCATTTTATTTTCTCCAGTTTTGCCGTTCAGACGATCGCGAGCCAAGTCAGACAAGGCCACCTGGGCATCTATCAAATATTCGATCGAAGCTTATTAATGTCCAATGACAAGCTCACCCTTTAGGGGTTCCGCAAGGCCGGGACGCCTCGGCACTTTCTGCCAAGGCAGAGCCGCATCGGCGTCCCCCGGCCCAAGTTTCGACCTCCGCACCGAAATAGCCCTGGGAGGCTGCCCCGGCTGCGTGCGGCCATTGAGCGCTCATATGTCGCATCATGCCGACTTGTTCTTGATTGGCGCGACCGTGCTCATAAATCGACAAGATATAAGCCAGAGTATCTTTGGCCAAGCGACTGTTCCTCTGATCGCATTGCACTAGAAGGGCGCCGAAGTCGCCAATGCACAAGACCTAGGCACCATCTACCGAAGGGCGCCGCCGTCGCCCTCCCGCTGCCCAAAACTTGAGTCTCTTCCCTTTCACTGTCGCTCTCTCCCCTATTCTTCTTTGGCGTGAACCAAAATAGGAGCTGAATATGTCCCCTGAAACGGGAACGTACATATTCCTCATTCGTGCTTCATTCTAGCCTTCTCCCTATGCACTAATCGTGCGCCTCTGCTGGGCACAAAAGAAACAACGCCGTGCGAAGGCAGAGCGATCACCACAAGTGCTGCTGCCAATGTACATCTAAAGGCATGGCTTGGGTCCAAAGAAGAAAAGGTTTCTCTCCGGATCGCCATTACCTGCCCGCTCGATCGAGACATATCCTTCCTTTCCCACTTGTTCTTCGAATGCCGACGAGATTTGCTGCAGCGTCCGCTGGTCTCCATGATTTGCAACAAAGCGATTACCATTGGCCTCCAACCGGCCGACAATGAAAGCAGTCTCTGGCCTTCCGTGTCGACCAAACTCAACGGTATACGTCTGTGCACCGATCAGTTCTCAAACATTTTTCTTAGGTGAGTCTTGGCAAACTAACCTCTATTCGCGCTTCTCCCTCGGCGAAAGTCTCGACTGAAGGAGCCGTCCCATCAACAATGGCGTCAGAGCTCAGACGACTGTCGGGATATGGAGAGGCATCCTTTCTTGGCTTTGAGGACAGACACATGGCATGCTGATACGAGAGCACGCCGCCATTGGCAAGAACAAGTCCCTTACAGACTTTACCGCTTCTGATTTGGCGCGACATTTCAGTGATAGCCTGCGAGTCATATCTTAGTCTCGAGCTAGGTTTAAAATAAAATAAAAACAGGAAATCAACCCTTACGTGCATGGAGTAGTTGTTGCCTGCTCCTCCGAAAGAGGTCAGGCCTCCTAGGAGTGTGAGAGGTATTGGAGGGTTGAGGACAGGCAAGCCGAGGTGGCGACAGGCCAGTTTGGGAACGATTGGGAAGCATCTGTAGGCCTCCATGAGCAAAGATTACAAGAGACGCAACAGGGATGAGGTACTTGCGAGTACAGATCCAAGGCGTCGATGTCGTCAATTTTGACCCCTGAGGATGTCAGGCAATCATCCAAGGCTAGAGAGATTGCTTCACTGTGGTAGAAGTTCGGGCGCTCCCACCCTTATGTCAAGGCGTCAGTCCTGATGATGGGCACTCGACTTGGTTGAGAAGACGTACATCGTTCCTTTTCCTTGCGCCCGGCGCCGCCAAGGGGAAACACCCACTTCTTTTCAGGGACACCTAGATTCTTTGCCTTCTCAAGGGATGTTAATATGCAGGCAGACGCCAAGTTCACGGTGTTGAAGGCATTCATGAGAAGTGGGTCTGTTTTGCCACCAATCAGCATTTGGTTGCTGTCAGCAAGCTTGAAAGATCAAAGGACCGAGCTGCGACTGACAAGGCGAGCAGATCATCCTGTTCCTCCGAGACACAATCCCGATCTCGTCCTTGCTGGCCGGTTGTTTCCCATGATTCCAAGAAAATTGATTCTGCGCTGCCACTCGCGCGAAGTCCGCGTATAAGATGGCCGACTCATTGTTGTTGTCGCGAGGATTCTGGTTACGATGCGCCCGAAACGCATTCTCGTATAGGGGGTAAATGTGTATGGGAGCACCGATTGAGTGCATTCCACCGATGTCTGACGTCGTGCATGAGAAATCAATAATTGCTCAGTCGTGCCATGCGGGTCTGACCAATGCGGCAACGGATCACCCACCTCGTCCTAGGTCCGCGGTAGTAGGCGAGAAAACCTCCTGAAAAGGTTCTTCAGGTTTCGTCCATCCGGGCGGCTCTGCCATACCAGCCTTTGCGCATGCAGTCACTGTCACACATGCGATAGTATTAGCGGCTCGGATTCGGTACCATGTCTAACTGAGGCGGCGGCGCGGAGCCCGGGAGCGCAGTCTGCCGAGGGTGCGGGGCCGCGAGCTCACACGAAGCCAGAGCTTCACCACCGGTCACGACGGCAACCGTGGCCTCGCCTCTGGCGATGCGTCCGGCAGCCTCATCGACCAACCGCGCAGGCTGGTTTCCTCCATGGGTCTCTGTGTACCGCGTCCACTTCGGTCTCGAGTCGAGCCCAAGCCTTTCGGAGAGCAGGCCGGGAAGGTCGGCATAGGGCCACGTCCAGGTCCTCACGATATCCAGGCTGTCTATGTGAGACTTCAGTTGATCTGGCGAGGACCCTGTGTCTTCGACCGCCGACGTGATGGCCTCGAGCATGAGCGTCGCGGGCTCCTTGTGCTCATCTGTCTTGTTCTTGACGTCAGCCACGCCGATGATCACAGGAGTATGTGCCATATTGACCAGGTGAGGAAGAAGCAAACTTTAGGTGTGGCCGGATGGCAGAAACGGTGGGTTTGTTTCCAAGCCTCCACACCACGGGCCACGGTGGTGCCGAGGTTACATACAAACGTACAAGACGTACAGCCCTGGGCGGAGACGAGGTGTGGTCGTTCATAAGCGACGTATGCTCAATGCAACGCTACTTTCAATTTTCAACTTTACAGGTAGGGTGAATGAATTAATTTACAGTTTCTAACTCAAAAGCTATGGAAATTTTTGTATTTTATTTAAATTTACGTAATATTCCAAGGGTTCTTAGTAGCTTTTAAAACTAGTGGCCTTAGTAGCATTTAAACTTGGTACTTTTAACAGCCCTTAGGACCTGGTAGCCTTGGTGGCATTTAGACCTGGTAGCTTTGGTAGCATTTGAAACTAGTAGCTTTAATAGTGCAAAGCTTAATGCCTAGGCCGCCAAGTCTAATGCTGTGTATCTAGTCTAATCTAGTCCGCGGTGGTCCGGTGGGCTAAGCCCACGGGGAACCGATTTCTATATTAGGACTAGCGGGCATTTACGTTAGTGAATGCCGGCCTATAAAGACTGCGTTATACGCTAGATAGATTTATTTCTTTCCTTTTAAAAAAAACTACTCTTTTAACTGCTTTACTAACCCTATCTATTATAAGGTCTAAAGTAGAACAAAGGGCTAACTATCGTAGACACACAATACTACCAAAGCTACTAGGTTTAAATGCTACTAAAGCCACTAGGTCTAAATGCTACTAAAGCCACCAGTTTCAAATGCCACTAAAGCTACTAGGTCCAAATGCCACTAAGGCCACTAAGGCTACCAAGTCCCAAGGGCTATTAAGGCTACTAGGTCTAAATGCCGTTAAGGCTACTAGGTCCTAAGGGCTGTCAAGGCTACTAGGTTTAAAGGCTGTTAAAGCCACTAAGGCTGTTAAAAGTACGTTTTAAAAAGCAAGAGCTATAAAGCATATAGCATTATATTATTCAAATGAATACAGGTAGGGTGCAAAAATCAAAATTTGGCGAATAGCGTTGCATTAAGCATACGTCGCTTATAAACAACCACAATGAGTGACGGGAGCAACTGTCGTCACTAGGGTTAGGGTTGGACGTCAGATATAGTGTCCTCTGCGCCAAAATTGCTGTCGCATGGTTGTTGAAATTCAACTTTCCGGCCAGCTGAACTAAATACTACAAGAAGACTCCGTATGCATCCTCTGCCATCTGGGCCATATATGCGTGTGAGAGGAATGAGTCGAGCTCTGTCCACGTTCAGATGACCTGGCAGTACCCCTGAGGCCACCTCAGGCTTCGCCGCAGCTCACAATGGTCGACGCTGGTTAATATCAGGCATCAGACTTCACGCAGAACGTCTCAATATGTTATGTCAAGCTTCCCTGGCAGCTTGGACTGTCTAGAATCAGTTGGGTAGACCAGATGCTTCCTCTGAGCACCACCCAGGTATATCTAAGTACCTCGTCTGGTCACCAACCCAGGCTCGCTGCTCTGGGCTTCACCTAGGTATGTGAGTTCTCGAAATACACAGTACAAACCTCAAATGGGATCAATCACGTGGTCTTGAACATCATCGAGGCATCTGGAGAGCCCGAGACGAAGGTGTTCTCATCGATTACATCCATGGAAATGAACATTGCGCTTGATTATGCGCGTTACGTGGCAGATGAAAATACAATAGAACATAGCAATCGATCAAGTTAAGAGATTGATCCTTTCATGAACAGTGTTGTCAGGGTGGACTTGGATGCCGTTCGCTGGTTGTTGAAGCAGACCACCAAAAGAACATGACCGCTTCCAAGTTTACCGCGCCGCAGCGCTGTGAGATGAGCATCACATGAAGGCGCCCGCCTTCAAGTTCTACTAGTATATGTCACACTTGACCTTGGTTCAACCTCTGGGCCTACTGTGATCGAGAGGAAAAATGTATTGTTTCTCGAATGGTAAGAAGCTTAATCCTGTTACTACAGCCGAGTAGCTTGTGGAGGACATCAGTCACAGGTCCAGGGCGCGGTTTTCAACGGTTCGAAGAGGTCAGTTGGGTGGTTGAACAGTTTGAAGTTGAATGGATTGAGGCTGGGGCTGGAAATTACTCGACACGATTCAGAACATAAACCTCAACCAGATATAATCACAGAGCCTGCTCCAAGCCCAGAGAGCAAGGCGCAGAGCAAGGTGAAGGTCGAGGCTGTCTGGGTGTCTGGGCGCTCTGATGGTTCAAGCTTGACAAGTAGACCGCTGTTCATGGCCAGAGACTGGTAGTGGCTTCCTCACCTTGACCCATCCCAGTACGTACATAGGTAACGCCTCCCCCCCCCCCCCATCCTTTGTTTTTCCTTTCTCTTTTCCAAGGGCTAAAAAGGCCACGGTCCTGCATTCGCTCGCCGTCAAGCTGTACCAGCCTGACATTGATACGCTTTTGAAGAAGACAGGCAAAGTCTCATATTCCGAGGCTCTACACTCCTATGTCAGCTCGGGAAGTCAATTGACTTCGTTCATTTAACGGATGTTCGAGAGCTGCCAAGAATAGGATTGTATTCTCCGTTGGTAAGCTTCTGCCACCGGGGATGAAGCTGATTTCGAGAGCGCTAATGTACTCGTCTAAGGCATCCATTCTATGCCGGCGTTGAGGCTGTCGAGCATCACACATATGCCACTAGTCTGAACACTCCCGTTATTTACATTATCTGATGGTATGCCGTTTTTCCCAATCCTCGATGCAGGTAGTCATCAATAATGAACTCCAAAGCGGAGAGGATGAGAACTTCGAACAGCGAAATGTCGTGGAACAGCTCTTCAGAGATATATTGCTCGCTACTGACTCCTCCAGATATTCTTGCTTCCCGCAACAATTCAAGAAAGGCAAAGGAAATCTTGAGGAAGCTCGGAGGAAAGTGAAACAACATACCGCTTCTAAGATCAAATCCATCGGATGACATAGCCCTCAATTATTTAGCAGATAACTACACATATGAAATGACTATCACTTTACAACGAGCTGGCATTTGTACTTTGATCAGGGAGCCGTCTACAAGCATTGTCAAATCACTGGAGTGGTAGAATAAGCCGGCGTCTGATGGTGGCCGGTCTATCATTGGTAGACACGGCTGGCTTTCCGTAAGTTCTGACTTCTTTGTCCCCTTTTCAATCCGACGCATAATTTACGTCCTCATTAAAATTTGATTTATGAACTTTTACTCCTCCAGGACGGCAAGGACGCCTCTGCTGATCGTCTTTGTATCCTCCACTGGGCAGCACCAAACCATAGTCACTACTCCAGGGCTGCTACAGGCCGGTCCTAATGAAGAGTACAAGAGTAATGAATCTGTGGCTACCTGTACCGGGCGAGACCACACCCAGTTCTGTTGGCATTATACCGTGCCGAGGAGATTAGACGGAGCGCTCAACCACACACCTATGGCCATTGACGAGGTCGTGGTCTATAGCGTGCGGATCGAGGATGGCTCGACGAGGTGTTGATCGTTTGGTGATCCTTCACTATCGGTCTACTCGCTGGAGTCTTTGTGCTTGTGTACCACAGTTGCACAAACGATAATTCCTCAGATTCGAATTAAGTGCGTTTCTGATAGTGGCTTTCATATGTCTCATTTGCAGCTGAAATACGCATGGTGGAAGAGGCATCTAGGTGTTCCAAGGTTTGGGACAGGTCGGTATCGTAAAGTAAGTTTCGTTACAAACAAATTCAACGCTGCAAACCCGTGGTAAGACTCTACTGTATCAAAACCTTGAACAATGAAGGAAGAAGAGAAGGAGATGCTGCTTGACGATACCGTGGGGAGAGGGACTCTGTCCACCTGCACCCAATCGACGGTTCGTATTATATCGCACAAGGTGCTGTAAATTGTGCATGAAGCGTGGTAAGCAGACAGCAGCCCGTAGAGGAACCCACTGGAAGACTGCTTTCGAGACGATTGGTGGTGCGGGCTTGGTGCATTCGAAGGCTCCGAAAGGAGGTACAGTATGTGCATGACGCAAACGAGGCTGAAAACATGCCGCAGACAGACCCGACCTCGGGACGCAACGGATCACCCCACCCGCTCCTTCGGATGAGGCTCTTGGAATGGCGGCCGGGCCTGCTACCGACTGGTCGTCTCACGCAATGTGCAATTGGGTTTGCAGCCATCGCAGCAACTGCAATCGGCTTCTGTGTACATCATCACACCCTTTCGTCATTGAGTCCAGGCACAACGGTTGCAATGATCGTCAGGGACGCGCCGCTTGGAAGCCAAGTGCATGACGGTTCGAACAGAAAGGGAGCCGCGCTGCAAGCTACCTGCCCCAGATCGACTTTAGGCCTGGTCTGGAAACCCAGCCTAAAACTACCCAGTCTCCCGCCCGTGCAGTCGGGACTGAGCCTGGGTTCGTCTGGAAATCGTGCCCTGGCCCTCATCATCGCGGATTCCGACAGGGCTCGGCGCGTCTTTCAAAGAAGTCGTTGTCGTCATGGCTGGTCTGCGACCTCCGAGCACAGGTTATTGTGGCTTACATGCTAATGATGTGTGCCGATTTTGAGAGTTGGACGTCGAAGATATAAATCTGGGTCAAATCCCCAGATTCTGCACATGCATGCAAAGATTGACATTCCTGCAGCAAACACCACTTTTCCACAGTTTCCCCAGATCGTCGAGAACCACAATTTCCTAATCGGGCCACATTTCGACCCCACGACCCCACAACTTTCAACGTCAATTTCAACCTACAACCAAACAAAAGTCACCATGTCTGCCAACGAGGAGTCATATGTTACCAAGGAGGACCAAGTTCCCGTCCAGGGGGATGATGAGCTTGTAGAGGAGGGTGTTGACGCGGCCACTGCCGACTCCGATGCCCAGCTCGGTATGTATACTGCTCACGCAATGCAGTCACCCAGGGTTTCGCTGATGCGCTGGCAGCGCGTGATGACAATGAGGCCATCGACAAATCCAACATCGTGAAAGAGCGAACTCGTGGCGCCCACCCCGATGGTGGGTATAGAGAGCCTGGCGATGAGGAGGGTATGCCTACAGCCGAGTAGACATCGTTGCTGTGAGAATACCCAGGAGGTAGCCCAAGTTCAATGTTTCTGTATTTTTGTGGCATCCATGTAGCAATTTAATTTCTGGCGCCCAATTTATCGATTTCTTGCGTGATAATTTCAGCATGGCGCCCCATCCCGGGGTTCTTCATTTTATTCACTCTCGTGAGATCCATCTTGGGGCCCTTGAAAGGTTTCTCGTAAATTTGACGCGGGAGTGTGCGTTGCGTGGCTCTTCCGCAATTCGAGGTGCTTTGTCCGTCTTGACTCGAATCCGTCTGGAAAATGTTTGTACGGCATTGCCCGTCGACGAAGGTTTTGTGCGGCTTTTAAGTGTTCTAAATGAATCGTAGGCTAAGCGTCCGAGGCTCTCGGCAGCCAGTCGGCAAGGCTCCATCGGTGTGCTCGAGACCTCAGATAGACGGGCTGGCTCTGGGACTCTGGGCCGCGGCTGACAGTGGGTGATCCCTGTGGACCTTGCTGCTTTCATTGATGTTCAAATCCAAACACGATTTTGAGTCAGCACTTCATCTCCTCCCTCAGGGTTCAATGCCTTTTGTGACCACCTATTACAGGGACCGGACGTTGTCCGAGTAGGAGCGCCTTTCTGCCTGGAATCACATCCACACCGGAAAACGGGCGGTAGAAAGTCTGACGTCACCGGCCAGGTCGATGCGTATTTAGAGCGCCAGCTGAAGCCGTTCCTCGCTGCCGAAAAGCTCGTTGGATGTGGCAGCCGCGCAACAGACGAAACAGGGTAAAATGAGCGAAGGAATGATACACCGCTCGACAAGGTGCAACACCTTGCTATCAAAAGCGGGGGTACTGTCATATTAAAGCGGAAACACTTGCAAGATGGTGCAGAGCAGGTCCATATTTAATACCAGAGATTTCCAACAAATTGTGCGCGAGGGCGGCGGCCCGAGGGAGACCCGAAGGAGACCCGAAGGAGACCGGAGTGAGTGCCATGGGGCCCGGCATGGTTCGGTTGCCAACCAACGTTGCCCACCGACCTGCCGGCGCGGCTCACACGGGTGTGCGCCGGCTGTCGTGAATGGACGATAGTTGGTATGGGTTCCACACACACACACAGAGAGACGCAGGAAGGACCCTGAAGAGCGACGCGGCTTGACAACTTTGATAGAGGGAGAGCAGCCCTGCATGGGAGCGGCCATGGCCCTGGCAGATCTGGTCAAGATCTGCGGCTCGTGCCTTGGACGAGCAATTTTTTGGGGGGTCTGCCAAGCTGAGCAAGGATTCATCGAGTCCCTGCCGGAAGTTGGCAGTTGAGGATTGCGCGACAGCCAACCGCATAGTATGCAGTACAGCTGCGGATACAAAAATACCCACAGGCTTGCGAGGCGCGCAAGGCTCTGCCTTGGATTGTCGAGAATGGGTGGGGACTTTTCTGACTGCAGCACCCTCTTTCTTTTCGCACATGTGAGACCCGCCGGGCCGCCGGGGACGCAGTTGGCGTGAGCTGTGGAAGGGGAGGACTGGTGGGAAAATATGGGCCTCGTCATAACTGCGTGCTGGAAATCCGCATTTCTGCACGGCCGGATTACGACTCGAACGAGTCCCGTTTTAATCCCCATGGCACGGCGGGACAGGACCCGCTAGAACTGGTCCCTGGGCCTGTGGAGGTGGAGGACTGTGGGGAGTGCGCACGTCGAATCCCCACGTTTGCGAACTTTGAAGTGTGGTTCCCTCTTCGATCGGCGACGTGAAGTGCGATATACAGAGCATCAAAATGGCTGATCCGATATCATCCGACCAACAACTGTAAGCCGCAATATAGACGATACGAGTAGACGTATGCTTACGGCATACACCTGACCTTTTTTATTCTTTCTTCCTCCGCTCCGTATTCCGTATTAGCTGAGCCAGCCAGCCAAGCCAGCTCGCGCCCCTCCCGTCGTCCAGACTGCCAGATGGATCCCCCAGGTCCCGTCCGACAGATCCTGGCTTGGGACTAATAAGACTAAGATTTTTGGCAGATCTTTCCTGAGCGGGGAACCCGTAGGTCTTGGCTGGGAAGGGGGGGGGGGGGCGCGGAATGCGTCCTTCGCAGGAGGCGGCACAATTCACCGAGCAACGCAGACAGAATCCACACACACACACGCACTCTCTCACACACACACACACACTCATCCTGAGAATGACCTCATATGGGCCCCTTCCAAGACTTGGGTGGAGTCATGTCCCGACCGCTTCACAAGCATTGAGGCGCAACGGCGCCGGCGCCTTGGCCTATCATAGCCGCAGAGCCTCCTTTAAGTAGGGCGACATATTACAGGAAGCAGACTGCACCGTCAGCATGCGATGCAAGACCAGGACACACCTGGAGGGATCGCGTGTTGACTCCCATGAGTCGCACGGCAAACCACTGCTTTGTACATCTCTGCTCGCGCCTGGTACGCCCCACAGACCCGGCGTAACACCGGCGCATGTTGTTGCGCGCGTTGGCCAGATAACCAGGGACCTGCCGACTATCGCCGCCTATCACGCCCCGAGGCATGGCTGTTGTAGTGGGGCCCGATCGGCACGAGAAGCAGGACGCCCGTGACCTGGCCTATCCTAATCCTACTACTGTATCCGAGCCACGGCCGAGGTCCATCTTTGGGTGTCGACGGGGATGGCTTGGCGTGTATCTCGGTGCTGTGTACTTTCGTACCTCCCCATACTTTTCTGCTCGGTCGACCGGCAGGCTGGACGCACTGTAAGAAAGTATACACCCCCCCCCCGGTCTTGAAATGTCGGGGTGCAGGAGCTACAGATCTCATCGTGCGTGGAGAGGAGTGACGAGGAGTGACGAGGCAGATACATTATAAAGGTCCCTCTGGTGCCTCGTGCAACATTCCGGCTCGAACGACCCTTCCCTTTCCTCCTTATTTACTAATCCCCCCCCCCGTGGACATCTGCTTCTGCCTTCTCACCTGTCTGAGAGGCTCTGCGTGTGTCTGTCTGTTGTTCTCTGGCTACAGCCCGCCTGTACTGAAGAGACCGACTTGTTTTGTCTGCGTTGACCGCCTTCACTGTTGACAAGCACAAGGGCCGACCGACATCATGGCGCCTCCAAAGTTCTGCGGTCTCTCCGGGAGACCCCTCTCCCTCCTCGTGTCGACCATTGCGACCACGGGTTTCGTTCTTTTCGGATACGATCAAGGGTACGTCTTGAATGCGCCAGTTGCCTTCACTGAAGCCGAGAATCAGCGACTGACGGTCGCGATCTTGTAGTGTTATGAGCGGAATTATTTCTGCCGCGCCCTTCAATGACATGTTCCCTGCGACGCGCGACAACTCGACCATGCAGGGTTTCACCACTGCCATTTACGAGATTGGTTGTCTCTTCGGTGCCATGTTCATCCTCGGTGTAGGCGACCTCCTCGGTCGTCGACGGGCCATCATAATAGGAGGCATCATCATGTTCCTCGGAGTGATTATCCAGATCACCTCCATGTCCAGCGCAACCCCCTTTGCCCAGTTCATCGTCGGCCGTGTGGTCATGGGCGTCGGCAACGGTATCAACACCTCCACCATCCCGACCTACCAGGCCGAGTGCTCGCGGACGACCAACCGTGGCCTGCTCATCTGCATCGAGGGCGGCGTCATTGCTTTCGGAACGTGCGTGGCCTATTGGATCGACTACGGCGCGTCTTACGGCCCGGACGACTTCACCTGGCGTTTCCCCATCGCCTTCCAGGTCATCTTTGCCCTCATCATCTCCATCCCCATGTACTACCTGCCCGAGTCTCCCCGCTGGCTGCTCACCCACGAGCGCTACGAGGAGGCCGACATTGTCATCTCGGCCCTGCGTGGGTACGAGCTCGAGAGCGCCGAGACGGCCATGGAACGTGACCTCATCGTGGACTCGATCCGCGCCTCGGGTGGCTTCGCCAAGTCGACGCCCTACAAGACCCTGTTCACCAACGGCAAGACGCAGCACTTCCGCCGCATGATGCTCGGCGCGTCGTCGCAGATCATGCAGCAGATCGGAGGGTGCAACGCTGTCATCTACTACTTCCCCATCCTGTTCCAGGAGTCCATCGGCCAGACGCACAACATGGCCCTCCTCATGGGCGGTGTCAACATGATCGTATACTCCATCTTCGCGACGGTTTCGTGGTTCGCCATCGAGCGCGTCGGCCGTCGCAAGCTGTTCCTGATCGGCACCATCGGCCAGATGTCCTCCATGATCATCACCTTTTCCTGTCTGATCCCAGGCACCCCCTCGGCCGCCAAGGGTGCTGCCGTCGGTCTCTTTACGTACATCGCCAGTTTCGGCGCGACCTGGTTGCCTCTGCCCTGGCTGTACCCGGCCGAGGTCAACCCCATCAAGACCCGCGCCAAGGCCAACGCCGTCTCGACTTGCAGCAACTGGCTGTTCAATTTCTTGATTGTCATGTGAGTGATGGTGCCCAATCCTGATGGTCCACCTCGTCTTGCACACAAGACTAACACTTCTGTTCTCGCAGGGTTACCCCTATCATGATCACCAACATCGGCTGGGGCACCTACCTCTTCTTCGCGGTCGTCAACGCCAGCTTCCTGCCCGTGATCTGGATCTTCTACCCGGAGACTGCAAGTAAGCAGAGCCTCCCATCGTCCCTCTTGCCTGCAGACAGGAAACTGCGGTATACTGACAGCGTGGAACAGACCGGTCCCTCGAGGAGATCGACATCATCTTCGCCAAGGGCAACGTCGAGAAGATGTCGTACGTCAAGGCGGCGGAGGAGATGCCGTTCCTGTCGGACGCCGAGGTCGAGCGCGAGGCGCTGCGGTACGGGCTCATCGAGACGGTGGAGCGCGTGCACCACCACCACGGCGGCCTCGACGCCGAGGCGCAGAAGGGCGCCGACGGCGAGCTGCGCCACCGCGGCTCCAGGGACAGCGAGAAGCCCAGCGGGGCCGAGGAGAGCGACGGCGTCGACGTGACCGAGTCCGACGCGCCGGGCAAGACGGAGTGAAGCGTTTCTGCTCGCTTCTCCCGAAAACGAAGTCCCCTCGATGGGAAGAGAGCGATGAGCTCTCGACTTCCGTTGACCATCGCCGCCGGCATGGGGCGACCATCGGTCTCTGGTTGATATTAATGAAAGTGCCGAGGTGCGGGCCGCGCATGTGATTTGCGCAGGATGCTGTCCAGCAGAGCTTATTCGCTCTGCTCTGCTTGAGATACCCGGTTGTACCCCTCGCAAAACGGGCAACCTCCTTCTTTTCACGTCGACATGACATGCACAGATCTGAAGACTGGCGCTTTGAAATATAGAGAAGGACTCATTATAGATGATAGACCGTCAAGAGACATCTACTCAACTGGGAAATTCGACACATTATAAATTACTGGCTCAAATCTAGTCGTGCTGCATTTCTTGTAAAAGAAGCTATGCTCTTATTGTGCGTGGTGCTTCAAATGTTTCTGCCGATGTCCCGTTGGTGGGAGGGGACCGGGGGTATGTTGGGGGGGGGGTGGGGGCGGGCTCTGTATGGTTGCTCGTGTGTCAAACTTGAGCATGGTCTCTTCCATTCTTCATCTCCCTGCAGTCCGCAGCGTCAGTACCGAAAGTCGTCGTTCCTATGCCTCATCGTGAAACATCACAAATCATTCCTCATATCTCATTCTCCACCATTTCTCTTCGCAGCGCAAATTGCGTTCTAATATTCCCAATCCCGGTACGGCTGCCGACCCCTCGGCACGCGCGGCGATGACGGCCTCGAGAAGCGCCGGAAGAGGCCCTGGGCCTTATTCCTGACCCAGAAGATCTTGGAGACGAGCAGGTCCTCTTGTACAAAACTCTACAAAAAATCACGTATTCGTGTCAGTTTGTTGAAGAAAGATGAAATGAGTGAATTATAAAGGTCTCTTGTAGGTTCGCAGCAGAGGCAGGGCCATTGGAAGGACGTGTGTGAGTTTTGTTGTTGGAGAAAGTCGAGGGCGCGCCACTAAAAAACAAAACACAGGAAGAAGAAAAAAGGGAAGGAAAAAAAAAACACCAAAACGTACCGACGTGTAGTGGCTCGCGTAGACGGCGTTTGACGAATCGTCAGATTTCCGCGTCACGTAAGCGCTGCCGAGCTGCCTCACGCGCGGGTCGAAGACGCGGCTGTCGTAGGTTGAGTGAGATGTGATGACAGTGGATGGCATGCTGAGAGGAGTGTCTGTCCGACTCATGCAGGAGGACCCTGGGTGTGATCTTGCAGCAGCGTTCACAGATGATAGGTAAGTATATCCCGCCAGTTGAGAATCGTAAAGATAAAAGAGAAGAAATACACGAGACAGCAAGGTGGCCCCGTGGTCGGGGTCGCTCGCGATGTCCTTTGGATCTCATTTAAAGGGAGCATGCATGATTTCTTCAACGTAATTTCCACAAACCGACACCAGACCATTTGCTCCCCAAACATACCGCCATTTCTTTTCCTTCTCTCACACCCTGTCATACCTCCTCCGGGCCCTTCTCGTGTCAGTCGTCCAGACCGCCTGATCTAGCCTCTC
>JALRMF010000201.1:0-90020 GCA_026120015.1 Dendrostoma leiphaemia
AATAGATGTTTTTACTTTTATATAATGGGAATAGAAACTTTATTATCTCTTTATATAATAATATTTATTATATTGTTGAAATATGCACTTAGGCAATTTGTATTTTTGAGAGATAGTAGGAATAGAGTGCTAGTGTTTAGCATATAGTATATAACTTTTTTTAATAGGCTTTATTTTATTATAGTGTTAATTATATAAAGGGATTTTTTTTTTTAAATTTAAATAAATAAGGCGTTGTTTCTTAGATGATTTTTATGCGTAGGTTTTTTTTTATATATATAAGGGTTTAAGCTTTGTTGATAGTTAATAGCTTAGATGCTTTAGTGTCTTATAGTTTTTTTTGGTATTTGTATAAGTATTGATTTTTTAGAATAAATGATGTTAGTTTTAGTGGTTTATATAATGGATTGTATATGCTGAGCTTTGTTGTGCGATGAATAAATAAGGTAGAAAGCAAATGGCTTATAGCTTTTTATTTGTTTTCTTTAGATTTTAAATTATATATACTTAGGTAGTTAGGTTTATTGTCTTTATAGTCTTAGATATAGGTGAGTATATTGTTTTTTGATAGTGGCTTAATGCTAGTATCTTTATATAAGGTGAAATACTTTGTATAAGATCTTGCATGCTTTTTTAGTATATGGTTTGTTAACTAATATTCTTTTTTTTTGTATATAAAACATTTTTTATTTATGCGGTTAAAAGGTTTTTAATTAGAAAAGTTCTCTTGTGCGGCAGGTGTAAATTTGGGTTGCGCTTTTTATTTTAGGTTAGGTGACTTTTAAAAGCTATTTTTGGTATATGTATAGTTTGTTAGGTATTGAGAGATATATAAATTAACTTTTGTTAAAAGAATTGATGGTTTTTTTTTAAATGCTAATTTAATGGCTGTATGTATGTTTAAAAATAGCTTTTTGCATATGGGCTTTTGCTGAACGAGGGCTGTTTTGAGCTTTGATATACTATGGTATGCTTTTTTTACTATTGTATAGAGCTGGATTTTGCTTTGATATTTAGTTTCTAATGTTTATTATATAAGCTATATTTTATTCAGCAAAATCTTTAGTATATTTGCTGATGTTTTATTTAAGTTTTTTTTTTTTAGTTATATAAAGGTTAAGCTGCTTTAGTTGGCTTAATATTAGCTATAGTTGATGCAATGATTAAAGTAAGTGTTGATTGTGCGATAGATGTTGTATTAGATTTTGTTGGGGCTAATATAGTTAAAATAGAATTAGAGTATATAATTTAAGAGAATGTATAATTATATAGTATAGTATTTTTATTTGTTGATTTTAAGCTGCTTGTATATAGAGATGAAAATTTTTGTTTTGTTATATAAAATGTTATATAGCTTTTTAATATAGTTTAGGTTTTTTCGCTATACTTTTATAAAAGCTTAGATTTAGCTTAGTAGATATATATCGTTTTATATACGCTTTAGGGGTAGCAACTTAAAAGGATTATATTTTAAGTTTATAGGGGGAATTAGAGGAATTTGTATAGGAAAGCTATGGTTTTTATAGATAAACTATTATTTTAGTAGGATTATGCTACTTTTTTTATTATATAAACAAGGTTTTTAGTTTTGATTCTTAGGAATTATGCAGTTTTTTTAACGAGGCATTATATAAGTTGTTTTTAAAAGTGCTATTTTTTTTATTTATTTATGTTTTTTATGCAAAGCTTTTTAATTATATAGGTTTTTTTAGTGCTTTTATTGGTTTTGCTGCTAAATTTAAGGGTTATATATTTGTTTTCCTTTTAAATTTAATAGGTTTTTAGACTAATGAAAGGCTTATTATGTAGGTTGTTAAAGAGCGGAGCTTATAAATATTAATTATATAAAAGTTTATTGTATAAGAGTTGTTAGAGCTTTAGTGTTTATATAAGATTGTTAAGTAATAAAATTATAACTAAAAAGATATATAAGCTGGCTGTTTAGTGTATTGGTTTGTTTTTTAGGAAAAATATATCTTTAGGATTAAAGGGTATTTTAAAGTATATATTTAAAGATTTATATATTTTGTTTAAATTAATAGGTTGTTTAGCCTGCGAAATCTTTTTTATACAATTGTATAACCTTATTTAAAGATAAGAAACTTTTGTATTTGGAGATAAGTTAGCTAATATATATATTGATTTTTTTTAGATTTATTGGCTAGGTAATGTTAGAAATCTTATCTTAGTAGCTATATAAAGTGCTTATTTTCTATGCTGCTAGGGATATTGGGCTGTTTTTTGCTATTTTTTTATATAAAAGAAAGTTTTTATTATTATTTTTGGGTTGTTTTTAGTGTCTTTGAGGTTGTTAATGCTTTTAAGGTTATTGTTTTTGTTTATTTTTAGGCTTATATACATTGGTAGCTATAGATAAGTTATTTGGATTTAAAATACTTATTATTAAGGCATAATTATATGCTGTGTGCAATCTCTAGTTTGTGCGAAGGTTTTAAATAATCTTTTAGCTTTTGCTTTTTTGCGAAAAGAGATCTATATATGCTTTTTATTATATAGTTTACTAATAACTTATTTAGCTTAATAAACGTAGAGGATAGAATTAAGTATAATGGTATTATTATATATTATTATATGCTTAAGGGCATTTATTATTTTATTACTTTTGCTAATTTATGCTTGCTAGCTGCAAATACTAATTAGTGTTAAATAGGCTTTTTTATATACGTATGTATTAAGTATAAATAAATAATATAATAGGGTAGAGATGAAATTGTATTTAGCTTTACTTTATACAAAGGAAAGGAAACAAAGTCTTCTGCTTTGTATAGAGGATTTATATATGCGTTTTAGGCATATATGACACGCGTGCCTGGTTTTAGTCTGCTGGACCACCCTGGTAGTTGGCACCGGCATCTCTACCAGCCCTCGTACAAAGCCGCAATGCTATTTATTCCAATAATTAGTAACCTTAATAATATTATACTTAAAAAGGCGCCTATCTTTAAGCAATGCAAGGCTAATATATAGTTTAATATATTAAAAAGTATAGAATTTATTGCAATAGTGTTAATTAAGGTTAAAGATTATAAAAGCAAATAAATAACTAAAGCAACAATTCTCTTTAAGAAAAAATAAGCGCATAAACTTTTATATTATAAAATAATAAATATATTAAGGAGGTTTTATATTAATAGGCATTTTGCGTAATAATTCTGCTTAGCTAGCGATAGAAAGATAGAGGTATTAATTATAATATTAAATAAAGTAGTTATATTTAATAATAAAAAGAAAGATTATAAGCTATTTAAAAATATTAAAAATATTGCAAATAATAAAAGTATTGTAAGTAAGGTTGATTTTTAAATAGCTAATTATATTAGCACTTTGCTTAAATTTTTTCCTATATTATTTCTGCCTACGTTTAATTTTAAAAAGATAATCTGCAAACATTTAATCAGCGAGCTATATCTTTAGCTATTTATAACTATTTCTTTCGCTAATTACTTTAGCTTCTTTTTCTTTATTAATAACTTTATTATTTACTATTGCACCTTTGTTTCTAACAACTAATTCTTTCTTTTTCCTTATATTTATTACTAAATTTCTCTTGTTAATAAAAAAGTTAACTAAGCTATAAGTTGCAAATATTAGCAATGCTTAAATATAAAGATTTAAAAATAGCTATATTTTATAAACTTAAAACTTTGCCTTTAAAATACTAAATATATGCTTTACTATAATCTTTAGCAAGCTATGCTGTTTATTATATAGCTCTTTGCTGTTTTTTAGCTTTAAGCTACTAGCTTTTTACTCTTAAATATAATATTATATAAACTAATATAAGACTAAAAGCCTTTTTTTATAGCAAAGCTAGTATTAGCTAATAGATATTTGCCTTTAAGAATAATTAGATTGCCTTTTTTATAAGCACCAAAGTATATAATTTTATTATTTGCAGAGTTTGCCTAGCTAGCTAGCATATATATAAAATAACTATTAAAATTAATAATAGTTAGTATATTTTGCAACTTATATCCCTTATAATTATATTATATTCTTTGGTTTTTCTCCTTTAGCAAAGTAGTAAAATAGGTACTATTAATAGCGCTAATATAATCCTTAAAGTAAAGCTATAAGTCTAGGCGTTTTTTAATATATAGCTGTTTGTCTAGTGACAGCTTTGTGATTTTAGCTTTTGCTAACTTAGTATAGCTAATAAGGACTTTGCGAAAGATTTAATTAATATAGCTAACGTTGTGCTAGTATTTATACGCTATGTTTTATGTGCTAAAGCTTTAGCTAACGATTTTAAGAAATATAATAACTTTTTACTGCATTAAAATAGTTTTCTTATCTATTAATTTGTTTAATTTTAGCTAGTTAATTAGCTTAAGAAACAAGCGGCGATACATTTAAATAATCTTGTATAATAACTTATTGTAGTTATTTACTAGCCGCTAACCAACTTTTTTACTATATTATAGCTTTAAATGCCTTATAATTTAAGGTGCTTTTAATATTAAGGCATAATAAGCAATAATAATAACTATAACTAAAATAATAAGGCGCTAATAGCGTTAATAGCATTTTAAGTTATAAGTAGGCATATTAATAATAGTAATAGCGTTTATATAATTTATATATATATATATATACGCCTAAAATTAGATAGGTACACTAGGTTATAACATTTTAACTTTTTATTACACTATATTAAAAAGAGAGTAGCAATGCTACCTTTTGTAACTTTGCTGTGAAAAACAAGGTTTAAAACATATGGTAGAATAAGATAGTAAATTGCAAACGACTATTAGCTAGATAATCAAAATGTAGAGATACTTCTGCTGTCCCTATTTTAGGCATGGCAGAGCCTGTTTTTTGCTATGCTGGAGGTACTTTGAAAAGAAATGTATTTTGGCAGAGGGGACGGCAGAAGCGAAATCCTGCCGTGCCGGACGTTTCTGCCGGCTAAGAAACAGGCTCTTACGTAGTCAAGTACTCAATCCCTTGGAGAGGAGACCGAGTCCCTTAATTGACAGCAGGCATATGCACCGATGGCGGGGGTGGGGGTGGATATCCAGGCACGTTCTATGGTCCTACGTACGTAGCTCCACAGAGGCGCGGACCCCTGTCGAACGAGTCTGCGGGCCGCCCAAGGGTGGAGCTCAGGCCTGGGCGCCCCTGGCAACGGCGACACAACTTCAAACGCTCAAACAAGCTCTCAGCAGCATTTTTGTTGTTGTCATCCCATCCCACCCAAACTGCGCGGGCCCCCTCCACTCGCATCTGATCCTCACCCACCCGCCTACCCACCCACCTGCCTCCGTGCAAAGGAAATTCTTCTGCGCCTGCGTTGCATCTCCCTCTACCAAGAGTTGCAGGAGCTTTACCTTCAAACCCAAATCTATCGCAGCTTGCTTTCCAACCGGTGTTGCTGGTTTAAATTCGCGACTCTGCCGCGACACAGTTCAACAGCTTCCCGAGGCTCATTTCATGTTCATGTCAGTCTCATCTCCGCATCCGTCCGAGCGCAAATGTTGGGACATGTGCTTTGGGAGACTGCATACGAACCATCTCCTTCCTGTTCTCGTAATGCCGGAGATGCGCACAGCTTACTGATACGCACTTGCAGACCACGCGATTAATCCCAGCGCAATCAAGAAAGAAGGAGTTGTTCATATCAATCATTCGAAACACCTCCGACCGCCGCCTCCCCCAAATCCAAGAGTCAGTTCCAAACGCCGCCAAGTCCTCGCATAGCGAGGGAAAGAGGACATGGCCGAGAGAATCTCAGAAGAGCAGGTCGAGGCTCTGCACAAGATCCTCGCCTCCGACCGCCCCATCGACGAAAAGGTCAACCAGGTCGCCGCCGTCAAGACCGGAATCAAACACCACAATGTCCCCGACACATGCGTCGCGCCGCTTTTCGACGCCTTGCGCAAGGCTTCCAGGAGTCCCCACGGCGTCCTCATTAACGCCGGACTCACCTCGCTCAACCATCTCCTGACGCGCTTGTCGCGTCAGGAACCAAGATACATTAGCCAGGAAAGGAAGGAGACGTTGAAGCTGCTCGTCGACAAGATGGGAGATCAAAAGGACAAGTTCCGCACGCTCGCGATACAGTCTATGGTCACCATGTGCAAAGTTGACGACGTCAGGGATGCTGTTGAAGCATCAGTCAAGGAGATCATGAATGGCAAGACCGTCAAGGCCAAGGCCGGAGAGTCAAGTTTACAATGGCTTCTCCAGGCGCATCAGGAGACCGGCCTGCCGTTCAAGACCTACGTGCCCTTACTAATGAAGTTGCTGGAGAACAGCGACCCAGTTGTCCGCGACACGGCAAAGAAGACCGTCATCGAGCTGTTCCGAGACGCGTCCGGGCCCGCAAAGGTCGACCTGAAGAAGAAGCTGGTCGAATACAACGTTCGCCCGGCCACACAGACCGTTGTACTCAAGGAACTGATACCGAGAGCCACCACACCTGGCCTCGAAACCGATGCACCAGCCGAGCCGACGCCTGCGGCACGGCCACAACTCACCGCGAGCGTATCCTCCTTATCCGCCATGTCCTCCATGACCACCGAGCGACCGTTCACACCAGCGCCTGATACGCGAACAGATATCGTCGAGCCTTCCTACATCAATACTTCACGCGAGCTCGACGACATGTTTCGGGACATGCATGGCTACTTCGAGGGCAATGAGTCGGAGCACAATTGGAAGCTGAGAGAACAGAGCATCACCAAGCTGCGAAGATTACTAGCTGGCAACGCCCCAACGGATTACGCCGATCATTTTATGCAAGGTCTACGAGGATTTCTCGACGGCATTATCAAGGCTATCAAGTCCCTACGGACGAGCTTATCGAAGGAGGGTTGCGCCCTGATCCAAGACATAGCCGTTGTCTACGGCCCCGGCATGGACCCGATGGTGGAACTATTGATGCAGACTTTCATCGTCTTGGCAGGTGCTACGAAGAAGATTGCCTCACAACAAGCAAATGTCTGTGTCGACGCCATAGTCGGGAGGGTAACCTACACAAAGCGGATAATGGAGCACCTCACAGCGGCCTGCGCAGACAAGAACGTACAACCGAGGACGTATGCGACGGCGTGGCTGAAGACGCTTCTCCAGAAAGAAGCACAGCACAAGAGCCATATTGAGCACGGTGGAGGTCTGGAACTCCTAGAGAAGGCCATCAAGAGAGGGCTAGCGGACGCCAACCCAGGAGTGAGAGAGAAGATGAGAGGCACATTTTGGGTATTTCACAGTATATGGCAAGCAAGGGCGGAGGCGTAAGTCATCCTAATGTTGAAGACCATGATGTGATACCGACGCTAATACGCAACTCCAGACTTATGGATTCATTGGACGCAACGGCGCAAAAGCTGCTGGAGAAGGACCCCAACAATCCGAACACTCCAAAGCGGCCAGAAATCGCAGGCGCAGTCCGCCCAGGTTTGGGATTCTCGCGTAGCACGATGGGGACCAAGCCGTCGATACGAGAAGCTGTGAGAGCGCAGAAAGCTGCACTATCCAGGCCAGGCTCTGCCATGGAGACATCACGGCCGATGGCGATGAGACCAGGATCAGCTATGGAGTTTTCACCACCGCGACCCATTCGGACAGTGTCTGGCGCCTCAAATGCATCGGGTCCTTCCACTGCGCCATCCACTGCCACGCGCCCAAAAGCAGGTGGTCTGTCAGGGGCACCCGTGAGGCCGAGGGCTGGGACGCGGCCGAACATACCACCACGGCCAAAGACTGCTGGGCCTTACGATACCCGAGGTGGTGACGGGCCTGGGCTGGGGAGCCCACCGCAGGTTAAGAAGGCGGCCGTGACTCCCAGGACCATGATCGGGTCACCCAAGCGTACTGTTCCGAGGGCCATTCCCGGCCACAAGCCGACAACGAGCGAGTCTAGTATACCTACGCCGACGAGGTTGGGGAGCCCTAAGTCATCGCCTGCTACAAGTCCTCGTCACAGTCCTCGCTACAGTCCACTGCGGTCATCTAGGCTACAACTTGGTCCGCCGCTCGTGGGAAGCTCGAAGCTTGATGAGAGCATGACCATGGACATGCCGAATATTGCGGATGTGGCGAACTCGCCACCTTCTGTGGTCAGATCTCCCCTGCTTGAAGGTCTTGGATCATCAATTCTTCAAGGACCGGAGAACAAATCACCGGAACTCATCGGTCCTGAGGCCCCCGAGGTCGCGACAGGGCAGAATGGTGTACCGAGTCCAACCGAGGCGCCTTCTCAGCCTCTCAAGGTGTACGAGGACCCCGTGACGGTTGAACAATCTCCCTCGCGGCCAATACCAACCGCGGTGCTGGAAGAGAAGCCCGTCAACGAAGACGCGGCGAACCTTGGCGTGCGGCAGAATGGCGATGCAGCGACGAACGGCGACGACGTGTCGCCGGAAAAGGCCAAGCAACAAGCCCGTCTCATCGACAGCGCACTGAATAAGATCAAGGCCAAGACCCTGGACGTCCACGGGTTCCGCAAATTCCAAGGAATTCTTCGCGACAACAAGACCCCGCTTGCCGACGACAAGTTTGACGCGCTGCTTCTCGGCCTGTTTGAGTATCTCGAGGACCCACAGTCAAGCCTCGCGCCCGAGAAGATCCAGGATGTCAAGGCGCAGATCCTCGCGACCATCAAGCTACTCCTCAAGAAACACCGCGACCATTTCCACCCACACATCTCCAAGGGCCTCGAGTCGCTCATGGCAGCGCGCGCGGCTTACGACGCCCGCACGCACATTGTGTCCGGGCTGGAGCTGCTCGCCGACGAGCTCGTGTCGCTCGGCGACGCACAGGAGATCGCGGCTGTGCTGACCAGGCGCATGGCAGACATGGACGCGCGGGACGCGGCGGGCTGTCGCTCCCTGAGCATGGGCCTGCACGTGCTCAAGGAGATGGTGGACATGAAGACGGACTTTGTGCCCACGGTCGAGGAACTGGGCAGCACGGCGGCGCTGTGCACGCGGTGTCTGGAGAGCAGCGAGAGCGGCGTGCGCATGGACGCCGTGCAGCTGTGCGTGGCGCTGCACTCGAGGGTGGGCGATGCGCGGTTCTGGGAGATCATGAAGGATGTACGTGATGACCCGAAAAGTCTTATCACGTATTACATCGTCAAGAGGCAGCGGGAGGCTGGCGCCGCTGGGGCTTAGGAGGCTCGTTTGGGCTGGTGGCAGTCTCGCGGGCGAGGGTCGACGGGTTGAGCGGTTCGTTGGCGGCTGTGTGTGTGTGTGTGTGTGTGTGTGTGCGCGCGCGTGTGCATAGCATTCTGTCTCTCTTCTCTACATCTGGCATGGCAAAGTGCTTGCGGCGAGGCAAAGGAAACTAAAAAAGATCGATTGGGATCCGAGGGGCTGCCCAGGCGTTCAACAAGGGTCGGACGGACGGGGAACCGACTTGGGATTATACCCATGTGAGTGCACATTATGGCGAGTTTGTTTATACCATGGATCATAGTACGGTACTTCTTCAAGTGTCTTAATATTCACGATTCTTTGTGATATGATTATCGAGAGGCTATATTGGGTTAGTGCGGTGGAAAAGTTGGTTCGACCTCACAGTCCCAGGCGCGGTTGAAGATCGTCGTTCAGTTGGCTCAGCAAGACGGATGACGCGGTTTAGGACTGGCAACCACATATTATGCCATCTAAATAATGCCCAGTACAGCTCCCAAATCGGAACTCCGACGCCGGTTTCTGGCAGGAACCGGTCTCGACCAATTTGACGAGATCGCAAACGTCGTGTCTCAAATGTCACCAGACGAATTCGAACCTTCACCGATGAAATGTTTCCGGTAAATGAATTGGTCCTCCTCACGTCAGATAAGGATCTCACGGCGAGGGTGATGACACTGTTCCCTCACTACTTTCATGGGGACGGGGGGTGGGGTAAGAGTAGTTTCTTCTTTTTTTGCTCATTCTTCTACTATTCCCCAGCAGAGTTTCCAGAAGACCACATAGGGCTGGCCGAGGGGAAACCTGCATTGCTTCTTCTCGCGTGGATGCATGCTTGGATTTTCTTTTCCTCCTTCGGTGCTTCCTTTCTCAGAGCTGGATGAAGCCGTTCTTGCAGAGGAAGCTGACAGTGGCGCAGCGGCCAAGTGGGCAGCCGGGGGTGGTGGCCGCCAGAAAACGAAACGCGGGTTGATGTGTGCAACAGTAAGTGATACCGGTACATGGCTCGTGAACCTGATAGATCAAGCCAAGGGAAGGGTAGTATTGCTGGTTTAGGCAAGCAGGACAAGCTTGCAGGGCTATTGATAGAATGACGAGTTCTCTCACCGAAGGGCGCGAAGGATGAGAAGCTCGGAATTGCATACGAAAGGCTCACATATTCAAACAGCCCACAAAAAAGAGAAAATAAAAACAGGTGTATACAGGGACCAGTCCGCATACGATGACAGCGTCCTTGCACCGCCGGAGCAGATGCCCAGGAAGTTAATGTATGCCGCGGCTGGTATCAAGGAGGGGAGGTGGAGGGAGCCTATTGGGATTTACTGTATTATACTTTGTACATACCTGAGCGAGGGCCCCTGCCTCCGCCCCCTGCGAAAAGGGCCACCACTAAGCCCTAAGAAAACGAAAACAAGAAAAAGAAAATACCAAGATGCTACGCCGTGTGCGTGAGGCGAGAGGAAGGTAGCAGCAAGAATCTCGCGTGCCTGTTTCATGTCGCATGAAACGTGGGGGCGCCGGAAAGGGATCCTGGAGGGAAAAGGCAGGTCGCAGAAGGAAGAACCTCGGTTGCGGGCCTGTCTGCAGCTGTCCCCGTAAGCGTTTGGTATGGCCTAGGTAGAGGAGAAGAACTAGGAAGGGGGGGAGGGCCTTTGATATGAGAATTGTTCTTGCTTTTGTTTCTCTCGACAAGACAAGCAGTCCTTTGGGATTGGACGACGACAAGATAGATGGCAGGGCTGTTGCACATTCAAGTTTCTGGTGCGCGCTATGCCAGTGGGCGGGGCGAGATTCGCGACGCCATGGGTCAGGGAAAAAGATAGGAAGAAAGCCGCGGTCATCCAGACTCTCTCATCTCGAGTCGTCGGGACTTAACAGCGGGAGTGGCAGATCTACAGCCGCTCTCGAAAAGCCAATCGCCGCGGACGACGCATGGGCGGGTGGTCGACGCGATGTGCTGCGTGAACGATTCTCGGTGACCTATCGCGTTGCTGGATACTGGCGGGAGCTGACTGCCTATACAATGTAGATTTATGACGCGCTTCATGATCTCGAAGGATTTTAGACTGGTCATGACAGCAGGGGCACGCGGGGCCAGCTGGCTTGGGCTGACTGGACGATATAGTGAAGCAGTGTTATAACTTCGTAGAGGCAGGCAACTACATAGTTTGTACAGTGCCGACAGCGTCCCGGTGTTGGCCCCAGCAGAACATACTTTGTATGCAGTTACAACATCGGCATAACCCTCGAGAATCAGATAACACCTGGCTGTCGTTGTACCGAAACTCGCGACGGAGTATATAGACAGGTTTGGAACCTGTCGCCTATTTTTCAGCTTAGGGGGTTTGGACCGGTTGTCGAGGATTGAGGACACTCGGTCCCAAACTTGGGACAAATCGCCTGGCAGCTGCCTGGTTGACTGGTCGAACGAGATCCTCCCGCGCTAATGGCGGCAGTGATCAGCGCTTGTGAGCAATGTCTACCGCTCTGCCGGTACGGTCGATCGTGATGGGCTGCGTTTCTCAGTGTAGCAGTGAGAGGGGTGTGTGTGGGTGGGTGTGTGTGTATACAGATTACGTATGTGATGAATGGTCGCGCGAGAGGTTCCTCGGGGAAAGAGTCTGAAACGTGCTCTGGGCGGCGGCGGCGGCGGAGCGGACGGATGGTTGTGGCAGACAGATGTCGAACGCAACGCCATTTGCTTTCTCGACGTTTCCTCTGCGGCGTTGATCGTCTTGGCCCGCATGTGAATCATCCAGTGGCCAGTGTTGTGCTGAGTGACACGGATGGTGGGGTGGAAGCTTATTTCGACATATGCGAGGCGTACCTCCATATATACGCTTTCAATGTTTGGATGCCCAAGGATGACTGTGGCTGGACTGGGCCTCCGTAGCCGAGAAGGATTTCTCAAAGTTTTGGTACTTTGGTGGATGGGTATCTTGGTCCATAGGGTAAAGGTGTTTCATGTACTTGGTTCTTGGGCAGCCTTGTGGTTATGAGCTGTCACATATTGTCTTGGTTGGTGATGGTTCGATCATCTCAAATGCCGCGGCTGGGATCTGCCTGGACAAGGCTGGTGTGCAGCCCATCATCGCTCTACACGAAACCTTAGCTCGGCGAGCGGCGCCGTATGGAAGCTGACGGAGCAACATTGGGATGTGCGATTTCATGTCGGCTTCCCCCCCCCCCCACCTCAGATCCTGTCGCGACTATTCGTCTGGGTACCTCGTGGTGGGACGAGTATCACTCATGCGTGCCGAGCCCTCCGGCTCAGTTTCCATTGTCCATTGTCCAATACACATCCCGTTGCGGATAGCTCCATTCGGTAAGTTGGTAAGGGGACAGCGTCAGTAGGAGAATGATGACCCTTCAGCGCTTCTGGTGTTACCGAGGTTGCCGCTCAACAAATACATTCTCCTGAAGAAGCTCTGCCCATTCTTTGATGGAGCTGATGCGTCGTCCAGTTAGGGGGATGAGGCGGCAGCGGAGCCGGGCATCTGCTAGTGCGTTTCCACTTGTGAAGTGACCATCTTGAAAGTGGCAAGCTGGTTTTCAACTTCCCACGTACCACGCTTGGTTTCCTCAGCCGAAGTCCCTGCGAGTTAGGTCGGTACTGGACCTACCCCTGACGTTGGGGGGTCTTCCTTCGTATCGGCTCAGACCCCGAGGCTGCGGGTGAGGCTGGCATCGTGTACAGGAGGATTGAACCTGCTGCATTGTCTTGGGACGGTATGCTTTGGAGTCAACTTTTCGAGTTCTTCCGCGTGTTTGACTTCCTAATGTAACCTTGCGGTCGAAAGTTTGGTCGCATATCGCCCTAAACAAGGCCAGCGAGATCTCGACCAGCGGCCCGGTGGGTAGGCTGGTAGGACGGTCACCTCGATCCCGACCACGCGGAGATGCAGGAAGGCTGCGCCTAGCTGCTTATCGTTTGCTACTCTTGAGATTGGTCTTGTCCTGATTGGGTCGAGGCGCAACATCGTACCAGCAAGACCTGAAGTCTTGCGTGTTCCTGAATTCGAGCGACAGCTGACGACGTGACACTGGGTGTGGTCATTTGTTGCATTTGTCATCGCGGGAGTGGAAGCGTTCTCTCACCCTGTACATCCCCGGGAAGAAGTCTTCCCCATGTTGCACACTGACTCTCTTTCTGAAGACCCAGTATATTGTCCTTGTCCTTGACCCAGTCGGGTAAGGAAGCGAGGCTATTTTGGTTGCAAAGTTTCGAGGACAAGTGCTTTGTTGATTTTGATATGTCGGGTAAAGTCTGGCGTGATACTGATACCGGCAGTCTGAGGTAGCAAGCACGGAAACGGGAGGCCGAGTTTCGTGATTCGTAATGAAGCCCCCACCCCAATGCACTTTGGCAGGACGGAGTACAAATTGAATACCCGAGCCCGTAGCCAAGAGGCTCTTCAACGTGTTGTGTCCCGAGGCTTGACTTGACGATCGTCAATACCTGTAGGTGGTGCTGCAAGTGATGGCGTTGACATTGAGCAAATCTGAGCCGATTCGGGCCAGGCGCAGATCTCTTGCATGAGGCGAAAGTCAGGACGGTGGCCGACTGCAGGCGGCCGTGGCGGCCGGGCGGCAACCCTGATTGAGTTGCAGTCTCAAAAGGGACCAGATAAAACGTGACCGGGACGGGTAAATTGGCGAGAGAAAAAAGGGCCAATCTGATGTGCTCTGGGGAGGCGACATAGCAAATGCTGATCACTCATCAACGTGTGATGAGGCGATCAAGATGAAGCCCTCGTGAAAAAAGCTTGACTCGCGACGCGCCATCTCCTCATTCCCATTCTAGACAAATAGTTATTTTCCCGGGTGCTGTCAAGAGTGACAGGTGACCCGCCCTGACTTGGGACGACCTCCGCGCGTAGGGGCAGATTGTTTGCTGTTGCATCAACGGAGAGCACTGACGTTGATGGAGTGTAAGGAGGCTGACTTTTTGCAGTTTTGACATCTGATAGTTTCGAGGAACGGCTAGGAGAGCCCTTGAGGCCTGGCCAGGGCAAGGACAGGCACAATTGGGGGCGAGAAAGCTTGTGGGCCGGGTGGTCCCTGGCTTGGTGGCCTCGGCGCTGATGTCTGCAGCCACCTGGAGAAAAGGGGGGCCTGCAGGACACTGCACGGCCAGAAGCATACTTGCTGCATAGTGCGTGTGGAGGTGTAAAGTGCAGCGAGTCAATTCGCCCTCTCCAGCAGTGCCAGCTTGACTACTGAAAGGTGAGGTGAGCACTTGTGAGAGGTGCGCCAAGTGGAGCAGCAGCAGTAGCAGCTTCACCCTCTCCCCTCCTCCTCCTGCTGACAATAGCTGAAGCCCAGGCTATACCTGCCAGTTAGGCTAGTGCTGGTTCGACCTCCCACCTAGTGAATCCACTGCCAGCATCCACTCGCTGACCCCCCGCCCGTCTTGTTCTGACACCGCCGCCTCCTCACACACCTCCATTGCACTGCAAACTCGCACAGCCAGGCTCCAAACGACACTCTCAATTCCACCTGCCACCTCACCTCCAACCTCACCTCACCTCACCTACTCTTGCCCGCTCTCATCACATTCACCCCCACCCCCCTCCCGACCTGCAAAGTTCCAGCCTGGCACCCGTCTACTTGGGCCCTAGTAGGGACGCTCAGACCAGTGAGACAGACACTAACGCCAACGCAACGCCAACGCACCGCCAACGAACCTAAGGACTCCAAAGTGAGGGGGCTACATACAGTATTTCGATCCCGTCCGGTCTGTCAGGCACAACACAACTTTAGCAACATCGACCTCTGCGCCAGATTCAACGTCTCGGGTCGGAGTTACAGGAAACGCCAGCCCAGGCCTGGCCATTCTTTTTGTTCACCTTCCATTCCTTTCCAACAGCTGCAAGTCACTAGTCAACCCCAGACACTACGGATCACTCTAGTAGTCTTGTCATCGCCATTGCTCCCCCCTGAAGCGGTCTGCCTGCTTGGATCGAAATCGGCGATTCCTGCTCCGAGAACATTCCAAAGGACCACAGTCGGATCACGCTGCTCAAACTGACTGCCAACTCTCCTCCTCGTTGCTGTTGGGAAGGCTTCGAGCCCACCTATGGTGTTTCGGTGTCAATGTCGATGCAATTGTGTTAAAACCTCCAACGTCTTCTCCGCCGTGAGGCGTTGTCTTTGACCCATGAAACGAGCCATCGACCCCTTCCGTCTTCCTGCCAACGCACACGACTGCCATCACAGCTGAGCAAGATCAAACACCGATTGTAAATTCCTGGCCGCCAACACCACCAACGAGTAACGTTATCTCGGTTGCAACCATGGATGACTATCTGGAAAGTCCAATGGAGGATGATGTTTTCCCCTGCAAAGGGTGTGGAGAGGTAAAGCTCAAAATCGTCCTTCCCAGGTGCAGCTCTGTCACGAGCAGCACCGTGGGTTCGTCCTTCGATACAGAATCACTGACTCGGCGTTGTCGATGACTAGATCCTGGAGGAGGGAAAGGCATTTGAACTGGGTATGTCTACACCTGAATGAGCTGTCGATCTTCCCCATTCCTTACCCGGTATTGCTCGTCTGAAGCTGTCGAGGCTTGGTACTCTTGATCCGTCCCCTTCATTGCCAAACCAGCCAGTTTCTTGCGCCCCTCGATCCTGCTTTACATTGCCCATCATGGCCTCAGAAGAGTATTCGGCTAATCGTGCTCTAGCGGGCAACCGCTGGCATCTCAACTGCTTCCGTTGCAACACTTGCGGTACTCTCCTCGACTCCGATGCGAACCTCCTCCTCCTCGGCGACGGCTCTCTCATATGCAATAATTGCACGTATAGCTGCAGTGCCTGCGGGAACAAGATCGAGGACCTTGCTATTCTGACCGGAGACCAAGCTTTCTGCGCCACGTGCTTTCGATGTCGCAATTGCAAGAGAAAGATCGAGAATCTGCGCTATGCTAGGACCTCGCAGGGCATCTTTTGCATGAGCTGTCACGAATCGCTAATGGCAAGGCGAAGGAAGAAATCAAAAGCCGCCCAAACGCGAACGAGAGAGAATAAAGAATCCCCCATGGTCGAGAAGTCGTTGCCTGCTCTGCCGCCCAACGCCATCCCCCCAAATGCATTTTCGGACGATCGCGTCTCCCCCGATTCCGACACGCCTACCGAGTTGTCGCCGCGACCGACCAAACCTTTACAATCCAGGAAGGAATCAAGAGGTAGCGAACGCCCCGCCCGCTCGCCAGACAGGCAACCAGAGCCTGCCAAAGAGACTGCACTCGGCGCACAGGTTCCTAGCTATCGAAACAATAGGCACAGCTCTATGTTCGGCGGACAACCTGACCTGGTCGGTGCAGGCATGGGTGCAGGCACAGAAAATGACAACGGTTTCTTCATTCCGGTGGCCCTGGATCCGAGCCCCGCGCCCTCGGTTTCGTCCCCACGATCGAACCTCGAGCCCCTGGACCAGCGTAAGGCAAGTAACGACAAGGACTACTTTGCCAGACAAGGCAGCGTGGCCGACAAGAAGAGCGAGCCTCGCAGCTCTCAGGCATCCACCCCTCACATCGCCTTTCAGGAAAGAGCTCGCCGTACATCGTCCGATTACGAAGCTTCGACTCCAAAGGAGCCATCTCGAAAGCCGTCGAAGTCATCCAAATCTGACAAGAGTGTCAAATCACAGGCTTCCCCCGAAGACAAACCCGCGAGGCAGACGAATGGCAAACCGGAGGAGTTCAAGCTGCAGGACGCACCAAAGAGTAAGAAATTCTCCACCAACAGATCCCCCACCCAGCCTGGCAATCCCACCGAGAACGGCCCTTTCATGGCCGCCGATGGATCTCCAAAGAAGGACGGCATGGTTCCACCAAAATCAGACTGGATCTCCCGGACTGGCCATGCCGAGCGATCGGCCTCTCCTGTCGTTGCCAGTGAGGCCCGTGAGAGAGCTGGTGACAAAGATCAGCACTTGGACATGACGAACATGAGCAGAGCTGGCGAGGCAGAGAACCCCAAGCCGATACCCAGGAAGGAGGTTCCTGTTTCAGCCGCTTCTCGCAGTGGTACGTCCACAGGAGTTGGCCGTACGACTCGTACTGACTCGCATGTTGCTACAGTCAATGGCAAGAAAGCGAAGCAAGATGAACTGTCACCCCCGCCGCGACCACAGGTCGAACAAAAGATCAGCGACACTTACATGTCTCCTCGTGCGCCTCCTGCACCACCCGGCGGCCCTGCACCCAAGGAAACACCGACCAGCGCAAGGAACGGGCCAGGCTCGCCGCACAAGACGTCCCCGAAGCTTCCCAGATGGAGTAACGGTGGTGAGTTTACCATGGATGAGGATATGGCACGAATTCTGGGGACAGACGAGGGTTCCTCATCAATACTCCGCCGTGTGTCAAATGCCGTTAGGCACGGCCGTACTGCGAGCACCGAGTCGGGTGCGCCGCAGCAACGCGTTGGCCACAGCAGGAGTATGAGTGAGACGACTCGCGCTACAACATCCCCCAGATGGCCAAAGACCCCAATTGTGACTGATCCTAACGGCGAGCCAAAAGAGATCAGCAGTCCGATATCCATTCAGAGCGCTACCGGAGAGGATCCCGCTTCCTTGAAGCGCCAGCTGCGCAACTCCGAGCAGCGTGTCGCGGAGCTTGAGAGGCAGTTCAACTCGGAGAAGGACCTATTGACTATTAACGAAAAGTTGGTAGAGAAGAGAAAGACTGTCTCCGTGCTGGACACACAGACGGAGATCATGATCCGTCAGCTGGAGGTGCTGGCTGGGTATGTGGAGAGAGCCAAGGACACGCAACGACCCATTGATCCCCGAGACCTGGAGGAATCTGCCATCAAGGAGTTTGTCCAGAAGCTGGAGAGGGTGAAGCAGAGCATGACGGCCACAATCGAGCAGTTGCATACCGAGCGAGATGCACTAGTCGACGAGAAGAACCAGGCGATGGCCGACCGAGACCGCGCGCTCCTCGAGTTTGAGCAGCTCTCGGGCAAGAACGCCCAGCTAGCGGACATGAACAATGATCTGACGCATCAGATCCAAGGACGTTTCCGATCCCAGGTGGGCTCAGATGGCAAACCCAACGGCTTGGGTATCTACGCCAACCACAAGGCCACGTCGAGCACCTCCGTGCACAATATCGACGCTTCAAGCATTCAGACCGGCGCTACCATGGTTGGCACAGATGTCGACGAGCCGATTCTCGAGGGTCCTACTGTCGTCCAGGTCAGGAAGGGCCAGGCCAAGAAGTTTAACTGGAAGAGGGGCGGAAAGACAGTGGCACAAAACATCACCAAGGTTGGTCGCGCAGTAGCCGCTTTCCAGACGAACGAACGCGACCCACGGGCGCCCCAGCCAGGTGGCCTGACTAGCGACAACATCGGACTCCCATACAACATGACAATGGCCAACATGGAAGCCCCGTCGACGACGCTGACCAACGGTCAACAGAACCGCGGTGTTGCCCCCAACGATGCGCGATCCTTCGGTTTCTTCGGCGGGAAGAACAAGCAACCCATGGGAAATATGCCCAAATCTATCTCGACGGCCAACATTGCTGTGCCAACTGCGATCGTCGACGCCTCCACGACGTTGTTTGGATCCGAGCTCGTGGAGAGGGCCGAGTACGAGCGGCGTCAAATTCCCAGCGTGGTCACCCGCTGTATAGAAGAGGTCGAGCTCCGAGGCATGGATGCGGAAGGGATCTACCGCAAATCAGGCGGCAATTCCCAGGTCAAGATGATCCAAGAGGGATTTGAAAAGGTGGAGGACTTCGATATTTCTGACCCAAGTCTCGACATTGCATCCGTCACTAGTGTGCTGAAGCAGTATTTCCGCAAGCTGCCGACGCCTCTTTTGACTTTCGATGTCTACGATCGGATCCTGGAGTCCAGCAGTAAGTCTTCAGCCTAAGGTGCTTCCCTATGTGCCCGCACTAATTGTTGCATAGATGTCCCCGAGACTCAGGAGCGCTGCATTCATCTTCGCAAGACGGTCAACCTGCTGCCACAGAAGCACCGGGACTGTCTGGAGTTCCTCATGTTCCATTTGGCCCGAGTTGCGCAGCGAGAGGCTGAGAATCTGGTATGCTCTCATTCCAAAAACCTGATTGCTGGAACATGGCAGCTGACTCGAGGTTATAGATGTCACCCAAGAACCTAGCTGTGGTGTTCGCACCTACAATCATGCGGGATCACAGTCTGGAGAGAGAGATGACGGACATGCACGCGAAGAACCTTGCTGTCCAATTCATGATCGAGCAGAGCAACGAGGTTTTTGCCTCGGAGTAAGGGAAGAGGAGAAATATTTAGGGGCTTTTTACCGTGTCTTCTTGGCGATTACCAATGACCAGATCTCGCAGGTACGACCACAGGAGTTAGATCAATGGCGGAGATACCACGGGAAACCACCGAGCGAATGACTGTCTGATATCATACCTGGACCGTGTGTTTATGGCCCAGGTGGTTCATGTTGTATATATCCACTTCACTTGGTGTTGGAGTCTGATTGTCCACGAGCGTGAGCGAGCAAAGGCGGGCAAGGCATGCGACTTTCATTTTCTTGGGAGGCGCGAAGCATAGGCGACTTCATTCAAGCACGGGAGTGGTCCAGCCATGCCACGTGCACGAGTCCTTCGAGACGGACAACAGCACGTGCGACAAAGCTGTGCAGTGGGATTGAAGGCGGATACCTAATAGTGAGAAATAGAGTATTGAGTGCAGCACACATCTTGGGGG
Source organism: Dendrostoma leiphaemia (assembly GCA_026120015.1). Taxonomy (NCBI): domain Eukaryota; kingdom Fungi; phylum Ascomycota; class Sordariomycetes; order Diaporthales; family Erythrogloeaceae; genus Dendrostoma; species Dendrostoma leiphaemia. The sequence goes on from JALRMF010000201.1 coordinate 19,877, forward strand.
TGCGACTTGCCCTAGTAGTTCGTACAAGTGATGCGCAGACAGCACGTCCAGGACGCTATGTACTGGAGCACATAGGTACCGGACCGTACTACTTGGGTACTTGTTTCAGGGTCTCACAGTTGCGCAGCCCCTGAGACCACTGCGCTGTTTATCGATAAGCCAGACAGGCCACTGTGTGACGTGGGCAGACCTCGGCCGCAACCCGACCCTTGAACGGCCGTAACTGTCCGTTGGACCCCAATTGACTGAGCTCAGCTGTCAACTTCTAGAAAAGATATTCGTAATTCAGATGCTCAACCATCGCCCCTCGCCAGCGCGACCATAGACAACGACGAGTACGTACGCTCGGACTCGCGAGCTCCGTCCAATGCCTCATCGACGTGACGCGCAGTACTCCCTCACCGTTTCTTTCATCGACCTCGAGGCCACACCTTCTCGTGATCGACCCTCCGTCCTCCGTCCTCCGGTCTACTCGTCCTCCTCGTCCTCGTCTCCCCGTCTCGAATCATGTGGCTGGACCGCCTCGGGCACAACGCGCCCGCGTCAGGCTTCGACTCCCGCCCCATCTCGCCCCTGCCCAGGCGGGTGTCCGCCCGAGGCTCGCCATATGTCACGTCGGCGCAGCGCTCCGCGAGGACCTCGACCGCCTCCCTCGTCTCGTCGAGCGACGGCAACGCCTCGACGACCTCGCTGCTGCGGGGCCGCACCAACGGCTCGACGGGCGCGGGCGCGGGCGTGGGCCCCGTGGGTTCGAGTCTGCGCCAGAGCCATGTCCTGACGGTCGACGATGGCCGGGAGAGCCTCCAGGTGCTGGGGAAGATACTGGGCGAGGAGACGGCGGTCACCAATGGTGGGAGTGTGAGTCCGGACGGGGCGGCTGCGAGGATAAAAGAGGAGGATCTGGAACTCGATCTCGACTTTGGTGGGCTCTCGCTGAGGGACTACCTTGCGCGCGACGAGCTCAGCGATGAGGGAGTATATAGATCACAGACAGTTAATGAATGTACGTGGGTTTTCTTTGCCTCTTTCCCCTCTCCCCCTCTACTTCCTCCTTCTTGATGCGTGACTTCCCTTCCATGTACACGAGCGGTGCTGACGGCCGTCGACAGACGAGCGGGACAAGACCAAATTTGAAGAACTCCACCGCTCGATCCGCGCGTGCGACGACGTCCTGACCTCGGTCGAGACGAACCTGACGACCTTCCGCAACGACCTGGCCGCCGTGTCCGCGGACATCGAGTCGCTGCAGGCGCGGTCGACGGCCCTCAACGTCCGGCTCGAGAACCGGCGGGCCGTGGAGAAGGGGCTGGGACCCGTCGTCGAGGAGCTGAGCGTGAGCCCGCACGTCGTGTCCAAGATCGCCGAGGGCCACATCGATGAGGCGTGGGTCAAAACCCTCGCCGAGCTGGACAGGCGGTCCGAGGCGTATAAGAAGGGGATCAAGACGCAGGGGCAGAGCCGGGCGCTGGCGGACTTGGGGCCGTTACTGGAGGCGTTGACCTTGAAGGTAGGACGACCGTCCCTCGAAGACATCGCGAATGAACGACTTACTGACTGTGGAATATTAGGCTATCGAGAGAATACGAGACCACCTCGTCGCACAGATAAAAGCCCTGCGATCACCACACATCAATGCGCAGATCATCCAGCAGCAGAACTTTCTCAAGTTCAAGGACCTCTACACTTTCCTGCACAAGCACCATGCCGCTCTCGCCACTGAAATCTGTCAGGCCTACAGGAATACTATGCGCTGGTACTACCTCAACCAGTTCACGAGATACCAAAAGGCCCTTGAGAAGATCAAGGTCCATACGATCGATAAGACAGATGTCCTGGGCCATGAGGATACCTCGCGCAAGGCTACGGTGCTGAGCGGCACTTCAAAGCTGGGCGGTGCGCCGCATGACGCTTTCAGTCTGGGCCGGCGCATCGATCTCCTCAAGACGGCCAACCAGGCCGCCATCAGCAGCTATCTCGCCGAAGAGGACCAGTCGACGCACTACCTCGAGGTACCCTTCAGGAACTTCAATCTCGCGCTGGTCGACAACGCAACGGCCGAGTACACCTTTCTGGCGTCCTTCTTCTCGCCGGCGCTGAACTTGTCGGCGATCGGCAAGCACTTCACCTTCATCTTCGAGCCAACCTTCTCCCTGGGTCACAGCCTGACGAGGCAGCTCGTCGGGGAGACGTACGACGGCCTGGGCCTGCTGCTGTGCATCCGGCTGAACCAGCACCTCGCCTTCGAGCTGCAGCGGCGCCGGGTGCCCGCCATGGACGGCTACGTCAACGGCACGTCGATGGCCCTGTGGCCGCGCCTGCAGAGCGTCATGGACTCGCACTGCGAGGGCGTGCGCGCCCTCACCTCCGCCCTGCCCTCGCGGCCCCTGCCCGCCGCCACCGCCAAGACGACGTCCGCGGCGCCGCATGTCGCGACGCAGCGCTTCGGCCAGCTCGTCCACGGCATCCTGGCGCTGTGCCAGGAGGCCGGCGACGACGAGCCCGTGGTGACGAGCCTGGGCCGCCTGCGGAGCGAGATGGAGGCGTTCCTGACCCGATACAGCCATGCTTACTTCGGCGCCGACACGAGGGGGAAGAAGAGGGAGCGGTTTCTGTATAATAACTATTCCCTCATACTGACGATCATCGGGGACGTCGGTGAGCTGGGCGGGAAGCTGGCGGGGGAGCAGGTGGAGCATTTCGAGGGGCTGAAGGGAGCTTTTCAGGAGGCTGCTTAGATCAAGGGCATCGTTGTGGTACCTAGATGGTCTAGAGGCGTTCGGGGTAATCAAAACCAGGAGCAGGTGTATCATGGGTATCATATTCCTTCGAATACCAATGTCTGTGTTCCTTTGGGCCAGCAGTGGTGTGTAATGATACAAAGTCTATACGTATGACCCGATGTCACTTTTGTAGCTCCTGCTGTGCGCGGCCATGTTTTCCTTGCCAGCGACAGATGCTCACGCCCAACGACATCTATACTGCCTTGTTTTGCCTACAACTTCTCAAACAAAAACCATGCCCTCCAGTCCCGTCGCAAACCGCAACGCCCGGCTCAGATCCCGCTGTGCATCGGCCCACGTCTGCAGAGACAATACCGACCGCAGAGCTCGAACGAAGCTCCCAAAGCGCATCTAAAACCCCCGGTACCACCACTTCGAGAACGCAGCATTCACGAACCTCAGCGGTCCGGCGAGCAAGGCCCCGGCGCCGCCGCTCGACGACAGAGTCTGTCTCCGCATCCAGTACGCCAGCACGCCAAACAGGAGCGCGAAGCCGACGGCGCCCGCGGGCCTGCGGTACGCCCAGAGCTTCTTGGCGATCTCCTGCCTGCGCCTGTGGCGCTCGAGCTCCAGGGCGTGCTGCGAGAAGCAGTACCTGCCCACGCTCTCGCTCTGGCCGGCACAGGCCACGGTGCTCCGCGCCGTCTTGAGCACGCTGAACTCGCTGATGCCCCTGGTCCACGCGCGTCCCGGCAGGGACTCGGGCGGGAGCCGGTCGCACAGGCGGGCGGTGGCGGCGATGAGGGCGTCGAGGTCGAGGGGCCGGGGCAGCTTGCTGAGGATCGAGTGGAGCATCTCGGGCTCCGTGTCGGGCGTCTCGAACAGCTCGGCGCGGCGGTCCAGGACGATCTGCGCGAACATGTAGACGCTGAAGACGGGCTCGCGGGCCAGCAGCACGTCGAAGAGGCGCGTGATCTCGCCGAGGGACTGGATGTCGTGCGCGTACATGGTCAGGGTGCCCGACAGCGCGAAGAAGGGCTCCGTCCGCGACAGGTGCGCCCAGAGCTCCGGGTCTGCGGCGTGCAGGATCGCCGGGATCAGGCGCAGCTGCGATATGGCCGGGTCCAGGTTCGGCAGCATGAAGTCTCGGATGCGCAGGAGGGTGAGCCGCGAGACGGCAGGATACTGCAGGGCCGGGGGTAGGACCAAGAAGAACACCTGGACTATGTCGTGGTAGCCCTGGAAGTAGTGCAGGTAGGGGTGCCGGCGGAGGATGGAAGTAATGAGGTTTCCGAGGAGAGCCTCCCGCTCGGAGCGGCTGAGTTCGGACTCATCTGATGGAGGACGGTCAGTATTGGTCCGGGAGCTTGACTTGTTTCCGAGCCTATGGTGAAGATCTGCTTACGGTCCGGGTAGTAGGAAAAGGCTCTGTCTACGTCGAGTTTGACTTGGCCCTCATCCTCGTGGGGAGGGAGCTCCTTCCATGAGAGGTCTTGCGAATTGAGGTATTCATCGTGGGCCTCCCTCTCCTGGGGGCCTGGTCTTCTCACTGGGATACCCAGAAGGACAAGCCCTATGTCCCGTCAGTCGATTGTGTGAATAGAACTCAAGACTCTTCGTTGCATGAGACGTTGGGAGGTAGTGGCAGAACTCACAGGCCTCTTGTCGCACCTCATCGTTCAAGAATCCTCCGGGCGTCTCCGCCAGCAGCTGGAGCTCCTTGATATCTCTATGCTTGCAAGCCTCTAGGATCCTGTGTTCCTTTTGGTCGGCTTTGATAGTGTTGTCGGAATCCGGGCTGGAAACATTGACAATGTCCTTATCATTCGTGCTCACATCCTCCACCCGAGGAGACACGTCCCCATCCTCGGCCATGTTGGCCGATAATCACAAGGTCCCCTTTTGATTCAACGCAAGTCGTAACGAAGAGCGAGTCTCTCGCTGTACCTCCTTGATTGCCAACGCCCCGAGAGGTATGCCCTCAGTCCACCAACGATGAGGCAGGCCACTTGGACGATCTTGCCCACAGCCGTCCTCAAATTGCGGAAGGGGCACCGACGAATACGCTCAGTAGAACTTTCGGGCCCCAGATGGCGATAAGGGTTGCTCAGGTTGGCAACTCTTGCTGTATACCAGGTGTTGGTAATGAAGCACAGTAGCCCGATGAATTCGTCCCCCTTTCTGAACTTGAAGAAGAGCTACCGTGTATCTGCCGATGCCTGCCTGGAAGAATGCCACTGTTGATGTCTGTCGTAAACCACGACTTCTGCATAGCATGTTTTATTAGCCCGATTTTGAGAATGAGTCGGTTGGGATGCGTAAAGGGAGATCTGACTTACATTGCAAAAGGAGCTCTTGAGAAGAGAAGAGGAAGGAAGCGAAAAGTTAAGAAGAGGCTCGCCTTGACGTGGCTCAATCTGCTCTGTTGTTATTGTCGTGGGTGGATGAGATTCCACTCTGGTACATCGTACTGGAGCTGCTGAGGTCCGGGATGACGTGCGCCACAGCAAGGTTGTTCCAGGCGGCGCACGCCCTGGGCTGGGACAGGGACGATCCGCATAGCGGGTCGCTGCAACGGTTTTGCAGGGGTGCAGCTCTTTCCTTGTCACTGCTCGTGAATTTTCATGTATGGATGATTATTCGCGTTCAAACCTCGACATTGCTCCCAAGGCGCTTCCATAGTCCCACTTTTTCACCCTGGATACGAAGCGAAGAGCAATAAACATCCCCTAGAATGACATGAATCCAGAGCCACAGTTCCGGGAACTTTGCTCTCATGGTGCTTAGTAGACACTAGATAATGTGTTGCGAGACGACGACAGTCCGAATTCCCGCTTTCGCCCGCCCTTCCACGTTGATCTAGTAGAATTTGGGCCTCGCATCATGACAGAGGATATATATTCAAAAAGACTCATTCAGAGAGGGTGCAAGTATACCTCCTCCTCGCCTGCTTGCGCAATGACGTGCGCTCTGCATCTAAGCGACGCGGAGTATGAGCAACCGCAACTGTCCACTGCGCGAGATACATTCCTCGCAGACTTCAACGAGGTCGAGCCTCAGAAGAAGACTTGACATGGGGATCGTTCTCCCAGTAATTTCAAGCCGACTGAGTCCCCAATTCTTCGAGTATGATCACCCCAAATGGGATAAACTTCAGAGCCTGGTTCGCCAACCGTGCCGGCCCTGCCAACCCTTTAGCCATACCGGCTGGGTCTTTTTCTTCGGTCCCAATGTTCGGAATTCACATTCTCCGTCGAGAGCAGAAGCCCCTCTGGCGACATCAGGGAGCAAACCTTTCTTCGTGCCGGACTGCGTGCGGCTATTGCTGGCCGACGCTGTCACCCTCGGGTGTGCGGCGGCTTAAACAGCATCCTCTTCGCGACACATAGTATTCCATGGTAGAAGGTGTCGTTACCTAGTGTTGGAAGTGGGAGCAGGATGATTGAAAGTTACCTGAGTAGCCTCAGGTGCGGCTGTTGGGACCAGTGATACGTGGACGATGCTGCTGGGCGGGGCCGACGAATGCCACGAGCTGGGCATCGGAGTGATATATTGTCGCAGCATTCGTACCGGTCTGACGCTGCTGACTTAGTGACAGCGATGAGAACACCGAGTGACGACGATGGGGGATCCTGACGAGACTCAGGAGTCTGTCATTACTATCGTTCCTTCAATGTCAAACACTGAAAAGGCTTGAGAGACCGTTCCGGCAGGAACAGTGACTGTGGACGAACCGATGATGCTACGACCGGCGACCATAGACATTGGAGCGGGAAACCTGGGCGTACGAGGAGAGGGGCTCCATAGACCCGAGTTTCCAAGCAGTAAGGAGAATCGCTTGGAATGGGCGAGGCCGTATGCAAAGAGGTTGAGCTTCCCTCGGGCGATCACTTGTATTTGGCCCATCGGATCTGTTCTCGGCCAACCCGCACCAGACACGGCTCAGAGCTGCCATGATGTCAAGCACGCCTTCGATGGTGATGATGCCTTGCCGTCAGACTCGATGACAGCGCATCGTCGTCATGAATGAGTCACCCTTTTTCGCTCAACCGCGGAGAGAAAACCGCGAATGCCGCTCCTCCACGACCGACTGCCAGCAGGTCATTGGGAGCAGGGCCGGTTGTCCCATTAAGGTTGGGCACATGGTCAGCTCAGGCCTCAAACCGGGGCTGATCCAAGTTTCATTGTCGACGTGGCTTGCTCTCGAGGGAGCAGTGTTCGCGCCCAAGTCTGTACCACAGCATCGCTTCGCTCTTGCTGAGGCCCTCGTCGACGGATTGGGTGGATTGTGCATACGCCGGGCTGTAGGTAAGACGCGCCATGCCACCCTCGGCCGAGCCGTCTCTTTTCAACGTAGAATAAAAGTGAGCACGTGCAGCCGCGGACGGGCCAGAGTCTGGTCAGAAGCGTGAGCATCTCTCTCTCTCTCTCTCTCTCTCTCTCTCTCTCTCTCTCTCTCTCTCTCTTCATGATTCCGCGCACCGCTAAGCGGCAGAGGAGCAATCAGAAGCAATCGAGGGGTCGGGTCGGACCATGGGCGAGCGAATGGGGGGCCGACCATGGTTGGGATGGGGGTTCACAGCCCGAGGCGCCTAGTGCTGCAGAACGTGATCGAGTGGCACCCCAAGGGAGGCGCCCTGGCGCACTGGCGCACCGTCAGACTGCAGGCTGCGCGTGTCGAGGGCGTCTGATGGCGTCTTGAGGCTGTGATTGGCAGCCTGCACCTGGACTCGAGCCGTGATATGACAGCAGTGGCCCAAGCAAGGCCCTTCTCCGGATCTGCGAACCGTACTGTACCGTCCAAGTACTTGCGTGGTGGACAGCGTACGTGTGAACTGTCGCACAGGAAAAGCCAACAAGTGAGATGCAGGTGTGCAGATTAATAGCACCTAAGTCGTGGCCAGATGACAGCCCAGGTCTGGGCCCTGTGTCTGATATCTCGTCGGCGTCGTGTCCCCGCGTCAGGAGATTGAAGACTTTTGGAATAAGCAGGTCACTTTTTGCCAGACGAAAAGTACATGCAGTACCTGGGGCGGCAGGTCCCGACGCACTAAAACAGAAGTACCAAGATACCTAACAGGTCCATCCGGGGCGAGCCGTTACAACAGCAACCGGCAGGGGTCGACATTCTGAAGAGGGGGAGGGGGAGGGGGAGGGGCAGCTGGGCAATGCCTTGGGCCACGCTGGAGCATGCCGCCAAAACGTTTGATTAGAAGGAACCGCATCAGATTCGCGACTGCAGTGCAAGTTGCAGTCGCATTTGCAGCTGCAGAGTGCTCTGCTGGCATCCACCACCGGGATGAAGAAGACGTCTTGCTGCCTGTCTTGCCTGCCTTATTTCCAACCTATTACCATCGCTATTTCCTATCCTCTACTTCCTACAGCAGCGCATTCTTTCACGCCTCGGTTTCAAAATACTTCCTTTTCTAGGTTCATGCAGCTGCGTCGACGATCAGTCCATGCGACGCGCAGACCCCACACACTTACTATAAGGCCGTCGATGGGTTCAGAAGAAGCAATATCGCTTCTCCACCACCTCCTCCTCTCGTCTCGCTCAGGTCTCACTCATTCCTCTTGGGGCATGATCCCAGACTCATCATGGCCTTCCAGTCGCACGTCCTCGAAAATGGTCAGTGGGTCAGCAGGACGAACAATCTCAACGACCTGCTCAACCGGCCCAACCCCGTCAGGCCGACAAGACAGACCCGACAGGCGCCCCAGTGCGGTCTTCTTACCAGGACCATCGTTCAGAGCTCCGTCGCACACTGGATCCTGCCCGTCCGGCTGCGATCGCCGCAGCATAACGATGTTGCCTTCATAGGCGTGAGTACCTGCCTTTCCTAAGCATGGCTGCGACACTGCTCTCTCTGACTCTCCAAAGGACCACTATGTGCAGATATCGGAACTCCGGCGTGATGGTCAGCTTCACAGCATTAACAGGAAGTATGACTTTGGCTCGCGCATCCGCAATGCCAAGGTCATCGGCTCGAGTCCCGTTGTGGTCAACGGCCAGGAGTACGCCACTACAGGCTTCCAGCCAGACTCTGACGGCGATGATATGGACGACATCGAGCCGTACATCCCCACCCCGACTTCGTCAGCATCGAGCTCGACGACACTGCCACCACAGCTGCTATTGATCGTGCTAGAGACAGGCACCTGCGTGTTCCTTTTTCTCCGCCCAGATGACGACGGCGCTTTCGATTTCGTCGCTCTGCAGCAACCTGTCCCAAGCTCACGCCTCGTCCGGCCGGGCTTCCACTTGGCTGTCGATCCCAGCTCGAGGTTTGCGGTGCAGGCCTGCGCCAGGAACTTTTTCGTCGTCCATGAGCTCGAGTCAGTAAGCCGTCTCAAAGATCACTACGCCAGAGGTTTGCCCTTGCGCCCTGTTCTATCATCACGCCCGCGTACTGTCAATGGTGTCATACACACAGTCGAATTCCTCTACCCAAGACCCCAGGATCCCGAACACATCATCTTGTTGCTCATCGTGGTCAAGGATGGCGTGTCACGCATGATCACCTATGACTGGATGTTGGGCGATGACCTGAGAGAGGTATTTGCCCAGGAGAAGAATGGCCATGCTCTCCCGCCGCAACATGAGATGCCACTCATGGTCATTCCGCTCACTGTACGGTCTGCCTTCTTTGCAGTCTCGGAGGGCGAGATCGCCTACTGCGCAGACGCTCTTCACGGGTCTCCCTCGTTCGAACCTTGTGATATCAACGACTTTGCTCGTTCTGAGCATTACTCCGGAACGGACCCACCGCTGTGGACGGCTTGGTCACGTCCACCGAGGCTGTACCCTTATCATCGAGACAGAGACTTCATCTACATTGCCAGAGAAGATGGTGTAGTGATTTATTTGGAATGTGACTCGGACGACATACTCTGCGCTTATTTCTACCACGGAACTTTCTGCAGCGTGTCAACGGCTTTCGCAAGTCTTGCTGACGAGTTCCATGACGGCGAGGCGCTAGTCAACGGCGAAACATTGGTCTTTGGTGGAGATTCTGGACAAGGCGGCGTTTGGAGAGTGAGTCTTTGGACTGATGTTGCTGATGGAGCGGCCACTAACGGATGGCAGGCGTCCCCTCGAAAAGTTGCCACCAAATTATGCAGTATCCCAAACTGGGCACCCGCAGTTGATTTCGTCACCACAGCAGAATCCAGTCGCTGGGACAACATTGACGGCGCTGCAAGCCAATCCAGTGGAGGTCGCGGACAGAACGGGCCAGATGGACCCTCTTCAACGAACCCGGACGCGGTGTACGCAGGAGCAGGAAGAGGTAAAGATGGCTCGATTGTGCAGTATCGCCACGGCTCGCAAGCCAACATCGGCATCGAGCTCGAATTCGGTACAGTCATTAGACGATGTTTCATGTTCCGGGACAACGCCTCGGATCCCGAATCTGGTCACCACCTCCTCTTGTCAGTCGCTGGCAAGTCTGCTTTATTGTCATTCGATTCGAAGTTCACCGCGTCATCTGCCCATGATGTAGAGCAAGATCAAGTTCCGTTCGATCTATCTTCTCCTACCCTTTTAGCAGCCCCTGTCTCTGAAGGGACTATACTTCAGGTCACAGAACGAGCTGTCATCTTGGTGACACCTTTAACAAGGTAAGTTTCACTGGCAAAGGAACTTGGCTCGCCTCCGTAGCTGATCCGAATCAGTGCTCGATTCGAGTTCGCTTCACTAGGTCTCGGAGATGCTCTTGTCACGGATGCCATCCTTGAAGAGGACGTCCTAGCTGTCACCTCGCACACAGGCCATAGATTCAAACACCATGCCCTCAGACTGGACACTCGTAATCTGCAAGCTGCTCATCTTTACACCGAGTCATTCGCAGAAGGAGAGGTCACAGCTTTTGCTCTCGTCAGACGCTCGGGTAAGGTGTACGCTGTCACAGGTTTGTGGGTGGACAAGGCTGTTTATGTGAGCTTCTACTGCATAACGGATCGAGAACATATTGTTACCATCCCTATCCAAGATCGTGAGTACAGACACCTGTCCCGTCGTGGTTTTACGTGAACTGAATGAATGGTCTAGTGTCGCCTGCGACCATTGCTACCGAGCCCCTTACAAGCCTCGTCTTTATCTCTGATGAGAATCACCAAAACACCGTTCTTGTTGCCGGCACTCGAAATGGTCTCGCAGTAACAGTCAGTCTGCAGAGTCTGGACCCATTAAAGACCGGCTTCGTCTCATTCACGAGGATGGGCTCAATGCCTGTTCACGTTTTCACAGGGCGTGGGGCCGGTTCGGTCTTCCTCTCTTGCGACTCGGGCCTCGTTCAAGCTAGTGACTATCGTGAAGGTGAGGGATTTTCACTCAAGCGAAGTGTGTGGACAATCGACGCGGAGGACAGCAGCAAACCGTCTCCTGCGATAACGTCCGTGACGGTGCTGCCGAAGAGTTTGTCCGGGAACGAGGCCAATGTCCCACTGCTTCTGGTTGCGACAGACCGTGTCTTACTTGCTGAACTGCAGCCTCAGGTAGGACCTGTGCAGCGGCATATGCCTATAGGCATGACTCCCTGCAAATTGTTGTACTCCCATGTCCTCAAGTGCCTAGTAGTGGCTGCTGAGACCCCTGAGGGAGCAACCACGCTCAGGTTCATTGATCCTGATACTGGAGATGATATTTCACTACCTGCTAGTGGCACGACAAAAGACCAAGTTGAGTTCATCTCTGGCCTGGGGAGATCAGGAGACAGGATTCTGTGTCTCGAGGAATGGCATGTCAGGTCAGATAGTGGACACGATCACTATTACATTCTTGTGTCCACGCGTGGGAACGAAGACGGGGGGAAGATCCTCATTGTTTCGCCAAGACAGGAGAAGCCGATGCCTGGACAGAGACGAGGCAAGATCTGCTTTTGGACGAGGTACAAGCTCAAAAGGTCAGACGACGATCCTCCAGGACCGATTTCCGCAGTCACGGCAAGCGACCGTAAAATTCAGTCGAGCATTGGGTCACGGATCCTCTACCACGAACTGGACGAAGGGCAAAAGAGAATCACACAGCGACCGAGCCAGGAACTTGGCGGTCTAGCTTGGAAATTGTCTATACTGCCTGGTGGGTCGCGAACGATGGCGCTGGTCAAGGGCGATTCGATCCGTGTTCTCGAGCAGAGTGACGAGGGCCAGGAACCCTTGATGACTCACATCAGCAGGGCAACGCGGTCCGTTATGGACATGATCGAAGTGGCTGGTGCTTGGGACGAGCCAATGTCCACGCCTATAGTTTCTACTCCGCCCCAGTCGATTGTGCTAGTCTCGGACCAAAGCTGCAGCGTCATGGGCCTCTGGATCCCTTGGGAGGACCCAGGCAAGGAGTGTGAGGTCCTATTTGAGGCTGACCTGCCCTCGTCCGTGAGGCGTCTCCGTCTCGGGCGCACGCTTCCTACCTGGTCGCGCGAAAAGCGCAGAGAAAAGAAGTTTGGCTTACTGCCGGCTTCGGTCGATGGCGCTGAGATTCTGGGTATGGGAATTGACGGGTCGATGCAGCATTTCACATTGTTGGATATCAAGATCTGGCGGTTTCTGCGATTCATCCAAAACGTATCCGAGACTTCACCCGAGCTGTACCCATTCACATTCGCACCTGTGTTCGAGGATGAGGCCGGCGACGACAACGGTGATGGGGACGCGAGAGTTTTCGATCCGACGCCGTTGGTGGATGAGGTCGCTGAGAGGCAGGTGGATGGTGACCTGATGCAGCGCTGTCTGGACCAGAGGGCGCTGGAAGGCCTGATGACGAGGGTTGGGGAGTGGATGGAAATGTTTGTGGCGTATCTAGATGAGGTAGACAATGGCCGGTGGACAAGAGGACTTTCGCGAGACGGAGAGGACGACACAGAGCTGAACGGACACGAGAGGAAGAGGCGGTACTTCGATTTGGCGTACGAAATTCTGGAGTACTTCCTCGTGCCGATTATATGAGGAGATCTCAGGGGAGATCGCAGGGAGGCAGTTTCGCATCGTATTCCTTGTTTCCTTTTTGCTTGGTATAAGACATGAGGTATGGTTGGCTTATGATGAATACCAAGTAAAGGTCACGTATGGTTGGCAGCCACCGTCACCGCCAGTTTCTGCTGCTTTAGCAATCAGTACCGAGAAAAGCAGATCTCCCTGGCACCACTCAGAAGGGTTTGAGGGAACTGAGCTGTAGGGCAGTTAAACTTGGAGATCTTGACCTGACACAGTGCGCTGAAAGAGGTCGCATGACACCAGCCAGATGACATGGGCTCGGCAGCATTGGCTATCGATCAATTGGCACCGCCAGTCTGCCATCAGTGTGGTTTAAGGGAATCTATCCAAGTGCAGAAGAGCATCAGCATCAAGAATGGACTCACAATATCCCGCCAGGCTTTTGAAGCAAGCTGTTGTGGAGTAACGGGCACCACAGTGAACAGGTTTATCCCACCCAAGTGGGCGGATGATGAGTCGCCGTGGCGGTCAAATCTCACGCACTATGAGTACAGTCGTCGTGCAAGGAATTGCGATGCACCAGGCACCCAGCTATATATGATGATGTGAGAGCTATATCTATATATCTATGACGTGCAGTGCGACGAGTTTGACTGCTGCGCCTGGTAGCATATAGGTGTTTCTGTTCAGCTTGGTACAAAGCTCTCAAATATGGGGAGGCATTTCCAGATAAAGCAATGCTCCATGTCTTTATGCTCAGATCTCATCAAAGTCAGATTAAAGCATTCGAAATCTGCCCAGGTGCAACTAGTATTATTCAACGTCTGATACTATGGATGGAAATTCTACAAGTCTCATGCTCTTAATTTCGATAGGGGGAATAAGTCCGTAGGCGTCATCTCGCTCAGTGAAGATTACGTTTCGAGATTCTCCTAGGTTAAGGCTGTGGTACGATACGGTGCAAGTATGCCACATGATAACCAAGAATAATATAATCAAGCGCAACATCTGGAGCTCACAACCTTACAGTCATCGACACAACCTTAGACAACCCTGATCCCCTTACCTTAGTGTGCAAGCATTTTCTACATATCGAAACTCGCGAGGAGGAAGCAAGACTCAAGAAGGCATAGTTTCAGTCAACCACTTTCGTACGGCTCATATCGACATTGAGGCCGTCTTCTGTATGTTACCCCCCCCCCCCCGGTGGAACGCAGTTAAGCTAGAGGACTTCAGTGTTTTTGCTCACTGAAAACTATTGGCTGCCATATTTTTCTCAGATCGACCAGACTGAGATAAGCACTGGAGCTGAGGTTTCAAAAAACTGTGTCAAGACATGATCAGTTGGAATTGGTGCTTTTAAGCCAGCGACTTGTGCGAAAGCGTCCAGGGACCGACCTCCTTGGGTCACTTCAGCTTCAACCTCGCCCACCATGGCATGAGACGACCCGTTCTTGGTCGTCAAAAAAACAGTCCTATACATAGAAACTAATACTGTGACTCTGGCAGCTGACAGCCGCGTAAGTTGTTCCCACCCATGTGGGTCTGGGGAGTTGTCAAAAAGAGCTCAATCGTGTCCTGCCACTGAGCCATGGCGGATACTCGCCACAAGCTCCCAGTCACCCGTCAGGCCCGTCAATCCTTTGCTGACAGGCTGAAAAGGGACATCGGCATGATCGCCGAAGCGTCCCGAACATTACCTTGATATCAGGAGTTTGTATCACATAAGAGGCGGCGGTGGCTGCGGAGCCTCCGGTTGATCCCGTCGATCTTCCGACGACACGGCGCGTGCTTCCGTCCGTGCCGGTTGGGCTGAGAGGCTTACGATCGCTTTGACACGTTGCGTCCAGCAGAAGGACCTGAGCGACTTGTCCTGTGTGTCTGACGATCGTTTGTCGGTTCGTTCCTTTGCTACGGCGAAGCATCCGTTGGCAAGGCGGAGCCCAATCCTCCGTTCATCACAATGTCCGGTGGCCGGCGCACTATGTCCTAGGCAATGCCAGCCAACTGCAGGTGGGCCGTTGCCAGCGGGCACGAGCCTTGCGATTGCCATGTCGTCAGGATGAGCCATGGGTCGAGGCTGAGCTGCGGAAACTCGGTCAGGACAGGGCGTCAAAGATGTGATCATGTTGTTCGAGATGTGATGAGCAGCCGCATGTGTCGAAGCTGGATCTTGTATAAGAAGCATTCAACCAGACCACTGTTCAGTTGTTGCTCGCCGTCCTCACCATCAACAATAATCTCAACCAACCCAAGTCTGCCTCCCCTCTCCAACTAAAGCAGCCGCGAATTTTCGATCCTCCTTGGACCATTCTTTACCAGAAGCCCATACTAGAATATTCTCAAGATGAAGACTTCTGCTATTATCCCTCTCCTGTCTTGGGCGCTGGCTGTGAACGCCGCCCCGTGGGGTGAGAGCCCTCCAGCTGCTCCTCCCGGCGGAAAACCCTCAGGGCCTCCTCCTTCGGGCACCTTCACCTTGCCCGGGTTCACGTCCGGAACCCTCACAGTCGCCTCTACAACCATCACGGGCACCCTGCCGCCGCCGCCATCTGCCGCCCCAGCTGATATTGAGGCACGGAGTTTGACTACCTCAACCCATCTCGAAGCACGGAGCTTGACTACCTCGACTGCTATCGAGGCACCCTCGCCAACCGAGCATGAGGAATCGGAGGATTACCAGGCCCGGGCCGTCACAACACCTCTCACGACCAGCGCATACCCACTGCCGACCATCGACTATACCTCACCGGGGGATCCCTCAACGGGGGCTTAGATTGTTGCAAAATGTTGTGATGCGTGATAGTCTTTGTGGGCACGATATTCGGGGGAGATGTACGACATAGCAAGTGACTGAAGAGTGGAACCGCATGCCTCAGACGAGAAGTACCTACTGGAGCGCTTAGAAGTAATATACGAACTTCCTCGGAACAACCTATCCTTGCGATGAAACACGGCTTGAACAATTGAAAAGCACAACGACAGGGACATTTTCCTTCTGTGTTCCTGGAATATATATCAAGTGCCACTACTCGGTGTACTCTACCAATATGAGCCTGGTACCGATAAGTAGCCAGTCTAATGTTGTCTCCCGGAGGTAGGTCATTACATTATTGACTTTGGAGGCTGGCAGGTTCAAGAATGAGTGGAATATTGACCTATAATGGAAGCACCTGCTGCGGACGGAGCAGCTTGTTGCCAGCAACGGTGACGGGCCAGATGAAGCCACATTCTTGACACCAGGAAACAACTTATAGAGTAGTATGAAAGCCAGTGCACTGTAACATTATGAGAGGCAGCCTTTTATCCACAGTGCCTTAGGAGTTGCGCCGCCTCTTCAGAGGACGGAAGGGAGGTTTGCTTGAGATGAGGTGGGGGGGGGGGGGGTTTGCCCTTAGCCCTTGGCCCTTAGCCACCTGAGCCACGAATATGCGTTCACAAAGAGTCAGCGACAAAGCCCAAGAGGCAAGTGTTGTCTCGGTGAGTAAAATCTAGTGGTCTTGAAGCGAGTCTAACACTGGCTGGCCTGGATGCTTGGACTGTGCTAGGAGTTGAAATGATACTGTACCCGTTTTGTAATTTCTATAATTACTGGATGACTCAGGTCAGGTTTGTTCTCTGGTTCTTCTTGCTTGCTGGATGAGCTGAATTAGCAACCAAGGCGGTGCGAACTGTTCGAGCAGGAATAAATTGTGGATAATATTGATGTTGTTGGGACGTCCCCAAGAAGAGGTGGTATGAAGTCACAGTGGAGTTCTGACAGTTGAGGTTCTGTTGCGGTCCAAGGTGATACAACACGCCCAGGGGTGGACCTTGTGATAAGAACCCTTATCAGTTCCCTCCAGGGCATCAATTCGACTTTCTTTGTTCAGTTTTGAGTCCTGACATTTGCTCAGGTACCTAAAGGACAAGACGGCGAACGTGACACGCAGGTACCATGCTAGGAATGAGGAAGGCGAAGAGATCTGGCAAAGGTGCAGGGACAGATGTCCTTTGCCATAAGAAACGGGGCTTCCGAGTCGAAGAAGACTGAGTGAGTATTCCAGCAGGTTCGGTGGTGTTCTTTGGCTGTCTCGGAAGGATATCTCACCCTACCGGGGTTGACGCAGCCCGCGCCCAAGGCTGAGGTACTAGTACAGGGGTGGCGCTAGCAGCGACCAGCCAGCAACGCTTGCACCGGCGGGCAACCAGTTTTTTTCTTTCAACGTCTTGGACAGCAGGCGCACCGCAACCCGTCACATCCCACCACAGCGATTCCAACCTGACAACCGCCATACCACTGCCACACTTCTCCTTCACCACCAACAACACCATCACTCTACCCGTCGTCCTCCCTGCCGCATCACGAGTATTTAATCCGAGGCTCAGACTCGACGCTCGTCGGTTGCTTGTAAGCATTCTCGACTACCAAACTTCGAACCCCACCAACATCAGAACCAGCCTTGTTTACACGATCGCAGCTTTTCTGGTACCCCGCCATACCCAGATCCAACACCAATCCACACACACACACACACACACACACGAATCGTCATAATGAGTGTTGTGGGTAAGTTACAGCAATCCAAGACCCCCTGTGTGCACGTTTTCTGTTTCTATGTACAAATGGCCATGCATGCTGACCGCGCCGCGCGCCAGGCGTTGATTTCGGCACCGTGAACACGGTCATCGCCGTTGCCAGGAATCGAGGTGTCGATGTTGTGCGTACAAACCCCGGCCCCCATTGTCCCTCTAGGCGCCAGTTGCATCTCGATGGAGAACAAACATGAGGCACTGGCCCTTGAGCATCGCGCGACGCTCAATACTGACTGCTTCTCGACAGATCGCGAACGAAGTTTCTAACCGCGCCACACCGTAAGTCCCTCTTGTTCCTCCGTCTTGTCCTTTTGTCCCAAGTTTCCCCGAATCTCACAGCCGTTGCTGACCTTTGCGTGCGCTTCAAATAGATCCCTGGTTGGGTTCGGTCCTAAGGCGCGATACATCGGCGAGACTGCCAAGACACAAGAGATCTCCAACCTCAAGAACACTGTCGGGTCTCTGAAGCGCCTGGCTGGCCGCTCCCTCAACGATCCCGATGTCCAGCTTGAGCAGCAGTACATCTCGGCGCAGCTGGTCGATGTCAACGGCCAGGTCGGTGCCGAGGTCAACTACTGCGGCAAGAAGGAGAAGTTCTCTGCTACACAGCTTGTTGCTATGTTCCTGAGCAAGATCAAGACCACCACCTCCTCCGAGATCAAGCTGCCCGTATCCGACATCGTCCTCAGCTGTCCGGCCTGGTTCACTGACATCCAGCGACGCGCCCTGATCGATGCCGCCGAGATTGCAGGCCTGAAGGTTCTGCGTCTGATGAACGACACAACCGCCGCCGCCCTGGGCTACGGTATCACAAAGCTCGACCTGCCTGGCCCTGAGGAAAAGCCCCGCCGCGTCGCCTTCGTCGATGTTGGCCACAGCAACTACACCTGCTCCATCGTTGAGTTCAAGAAGGGCGAGCTGGCTGTAAAGGGAACTGCCTGGGACCGACACTATGGTGGCCGCAGCCTCGACAAGGCCCTTGTCGATCACCTGCAGAAGGAGTTCTTGGGCAAGTACAAGATCGACATCTTCTCTAATCCAAAGGCAGTCGCACGTGTCGCTGCTGCTGCTGAGAAGACCAAGAAGATCCTGTCTGCCAACCAACAAGCGCCTCTGAACATCGAGTCTCTCATGAACGATATCGACGTCTCTGCCATGATCACCCGACAGGAGTTTGAGGCCATGATCGAGCC
Organism: Dendrostoma leiphaemia; assembly: GCA_026120015.1. Classification (NCBI taxonomy): domain Eukaryota; kingdom Fungi; phylum Ascomycota; class Sordariomycetes; order Diaporthales; family Erythrogloeaceae; genus Dendrostoma; species Dendrostoma leiphaemia. The sequence continues at coordinate 38,298 of JALRMF010000201.1, forward strand.
ACTGCTTGTCAAGACTGATGTGCCGTTGGAGCAGGCTCTGGCCGAAGCCAAGCTCACCAAAGAGGACATCGACGTTATCGAGGTCGTCGGTGGTGGCTCGCGTGTGCCGGCCGTCAAGGAGCGCATCCAGGCCTTCTTCGGCAAGCCCCTGTCTTTCACCTTGAACGCAGATGAGGCTGCCGCCCGTGGCTGCGCCTTCAGCTGTGCTATCCTGTCCCCAGTCTTCAAGGTCCGAGACTTTGCTGTTCAAGATGCCATTTCGTACCCGATCGAATTTGCTTGGGAGAAGGCCGCCGATATCCCCGACGAGGACACCAGCCTGGTCGTCTTCAACAAGGGTGGTATCCTGCCCTCCACCAAGATTCTCACATTCTACCGCAAGCAGCCTTTCGACCTCGAGGCTCGGTACGTCAAGCCCGAGGAACTCCCCGGCAAGATCAACCCATGGATCGGCCGGTTCTCGGTCAAGGGCGTTAAGGCCGCCAATGGCCCCGAGGACTTCATGATCTGCAAGCTGAAGGCCCGCGTCAACATTCACGGCGTGCTGAACGTCGAGAGTGGATACTACGTCGAGGATCAGGAGGTGGAGGAGCCGGTTCCTGAGGAGGAGACGAAGAAGGAAGATGGAGAGAAGAAGGACCCCGATGTGAGTGATCCTGCGACTGCGAGTTCGAACGAGCCAGCGACATCGTCTGTGAAGCGCAAGCCGACGTCATCCCCACCCGTGGGAGGCGACGACGCGACCACTCAGACCAAACGCAGACGACCGTCTGAGCATGGCAGTAGCTGCGAAGCTGCTACAGTCTCTTTATCCTCGATACAACACGCAAACGAATACGAGCTAACACAATCAAAGGCCATGGACACCGACAGCAAGCCCAAGACACGCAAGGTCAAGAAGCAGGTGCGCAAGGGAGAGCTGCCAATTGTCGCTGGCACAGCGTCTCTTGACACCAGCGGCAAGAACGCCTTGACCGAGAAGGAGGCTTCCATGGTCATGGAGGATAAGCTCGTCGCCGACACCGAGGAGAAGAAGAACGAGCTCGAGACTTTCATCTACGAGCTCCGCAACAAGCTCGACGACCAATACGCTGAGCTCGCCACTGATGAGGAGAAGGACAAGATCAAGGCGAAGTTGGAGGCGACTGAGGTAAGTTCGAGAAGACGTGACGGGCACTGATGATCATCGATGAACACATTCGCTAACGACTCATAGGACTGGCTCTACGAAGACGGCGAAGACACTACCAAGGCTGTCTATGTGGCCAAGATGGACGAGATCCGCGCCATGGCCGGGCCTATTATTCAGAAGCACTTCGAGAAAGTCGAGGCGGAGCGAGCAGAAATCCAGGCCAAGGTCGACGCTGAGAAGGCCGCCAAGAAAGCCGCCGAGGATGAGGCGCGCAAGCAGGCCGAGGCCCAGAAGGCGCAGGAGACAGCATCAAAGGGAGACGCAGAGATGACGGACGCTGATGCGCCCAAGGCCGAGGTTGAGGAGGCTGAGGAATCGAAATAGAGTGACGGTTCAAGCCCCGACCACCCGATTTTGATCGGATAAATAGAACAAACAGGCTGAGACAGAACGGAGCGAGGCCCTAGAGTGACGGGAGGACGGCATTTCATGACCATGATGCGCTAGGAAGAAATACCAACAATAGAGGTTTGCCATCCACATTGACACATTTCATGAGCGCGGCTTCTGGCTTTTGGGATTCATGCGACTCGGGGGACTGGCGGAAAAGAGGGAGGGACCATAGAAAAGGGATCAAGACGGGAATATCTTCATTCTCCTGTGTTGGTTTTACCTCTTTGCCTCTTGTTTGTTATATCTTGTTTGCGAGTGAAGTTTAATGTCCGGGTTAGATAGGTTAATTGAGACTGGATGGAACCACTTTCCAGAAAAATGTGCTTGTGTAATGTCTCTGTTACGGCCCTGCATTGGCCACTGGAGGGCCAACCTCTCGAACGGGGCTGGAAGCGCGAGCAGGAGACAGGCAGACAGTAAAGGGAGATTCTGAAGGGAGGTGTTGTGTAAAGTTGGAAGTAATATCGTCCCATGGAGGAACGTACGCGACCAACAGAAGATACCTGCCACCAATAACGGACAACCACCACCCTTCACAGAGAGACGATGTTATCAACCCGAACTGTAGCCATTTTTGGGACGCTATGGTGTTGTGGACTAGAATACACTTTTTCGACCGGACCGACCTGCGACTCCCTGTCTCTCTTTACTCTATCTAGGGAATGTCGAATAGTGGCTTGAGCTTCACGATGAGCTTCCACTCGTCGTTGCTGACGTCTTTGCGGTAGAACTCCTTAAGGCAATCGATGGACGCACGCGAGATCATGCTGTAGAGCGTGTCACCTTCTTCCAACTGTCGGCCGTAGCCGGGCTGGTGACCACCCATCTCGATACGGGCGGCGACGGAGGGCGCGCCTTGCTTGCACACTTCCATCTTCTTGTGGTCGCGCTCGATCGACGTCCTAGTTGTAGTTCACAATTAGCTAATTATCTTTGACATTGTGAAAATAGTCGAAGGGGCCGTGGAAAAAGGGGAAGGGGGGTCCAGGGATACTGCGAGGATGGGAGGTCACCCCAGTGGATATCACCACAAACGATAACTTATACAACCGGAGTAAGGCCGGGAGGAGTAGTGTGACTCGTCAAAGGGGTTGGGGGGGGGGGTTGAAGGGCAACGTACACTCTTCCCATAGAAATAATCTCCTTCAAGCCAGTCACTGAGTTGGACTTGACGGCGGCAATAGGCGTGTTGACCTTGAGCGTACCCTCAACCACGTCCACACCCACCACGATGGGATTGTGCCTCATGAAGACAGCCACGGGCTTGAGAACGCAAGGGAAGACAGCCAGCATCTTGGAGTCCTCCTTCTTCTTCTCGAGAAGTTCGTCCATGTGCTTAGTGAACGCGTCGAACAGATGGTAGATAATGTCAGCCGTGAAGATCTTGATGCCGTTATCCTCGGCGTACTGCTGGGCCTCCTTCTCGACCTTGACGTCGAAGCAGAGCATGACGGCGTAGTCGGGTGCCTTCTCCAACATGACACCGCATTGCATCACGTCGCGCTTGGAAACAGGGCCGATACCAACGTTGGCGACGGGGATCTTGCAGTCCTTCAAGAAGTCGAGCAAGGCTTCGAGGGAACCAAGGGTCGATGCCTGGACCGAGACACCACGGCCAGTCCTCTCGACTCTGCTGAACAGGGACTCGAGGTCGCTCTCCAGCTCATCCTCGATGTCATCTTCGTCATCATCTGGACCGGCGACCAGCAGACGGGAACCAGCGATAGCCTTCTCGAGACCAGGCGCCACAATCTTGACACCGAGGGCAGCCTTGACCTCTTTGTTATGCACGTACTGCGACTTTAGACGCAGCTCCTTCAGCTTCTCGGGGGTGAGAAGAGCTCGGACGTTTGTCTTGATGATGCCTTCTGTACCGCAGAGCAAGATCCTGTCGCCTTCGCGCATAATACCGTTGGACAGAATGACATCGATGGTCATACCGAAACCCTCGATTTGCTTGACCTCAAGGACGGTGGCCTGCACCTCGGAGAGATACATGAGAGAGCCCACCATCCTCTCCTGAGTAAGCTGGATGATGAGCTTGAGCATATCCGGGATACCCTCGCCGGTGTGAGCAGACGTAGGGATCAGCGAGACGTATTTGGACATCGACTTGTTCTCGTAGAAAAGCTCCGCGTTGAAACCTTGTTCGGCGAAGGCCACCTTGGTTTGGTCCAATCTGTTCCTGAACTCGTTCTGGACGCCCTTAGTCTGCAAAGCCAGAGACTCTTGGAAACCATTGTTGTCAATCTTCTTCCAGCCGTATAAACGATCAATCTTGTTGAGGGCCACAACAAACGGTGTCTTTCTGTCGCGGAGGAGCTTCATCGACTCTAGCGTCTGAGGCTCCAGACCGTGCATGATGTCGACGACCAAGATCGCGATATTGCAGAGTGAGGAACCACGAGAACGCAGATTGGAGAAAGACTCGTGACCAGGGGTGTCGATAACCAGGAGACCAGGAACCTTGAACTCGAAGCTCTCATCTTTGTTGATGACGGCCGTCTTCTGCTTGATGGCCTCCACAGGGAAGTACGTGGCACCGATCTGCTGTGTGATACCACCTGCTTCGCCTTCCTGAACGTTTGTCTGACGGATCTTGTCGAGGAGCTTCGTCTTTCCGGTATCGACATGGCCGAGAATACAGCAAATGGGCGAGCGGAGGTTGTCTTTGGATCGTGCGGCCAGAGCAGCTTGGTGGGCCTTTTCACGTCTTGCGAGGGCTTCCCGCTTCCGCTGTGCTTCAGCGCCATCATCTGACGACTCGTCTTCGGAAGACTCCTCCTCCTCCTCTTCCTCCTGCGGCTTTGACGTAGACGTGGTAGGCTTGCCGTTCTCAGCCTCAGCATTTGCCTCTTCGTCGCTGTCGGCATCCCAACTGTCCTTGACGTCATCCTCCGATGCGGCGGCTGCCTCCCAGTCGTCCATGATCTTGTCCTCGGCCTTGGCCTTGGCTTTCGCCGCAGCCTCGACCTCAGCCTTTTCGCGGGCAATGCGCTCCTGCTCTGCTGCCTCCTTGGCAGCAGCTTCAGCCTGGATTCTGGCACGCTCGGCAGCCTCGGCGAGGGCCTTGTCCTCGTCGATCTTGTCAGCCTTCTTGCCTTTACCCTTCTTCTTGTCGAATGTGGGCTTCTTTGGAGCTTCGCCGTCTTTCAGACCACCGACCGATATACCGGCAGCCAGCATCTGTTGCAGCTTCTTCTCGTTGCGGGCCTTCTCCTCCTTCTGGGCCTTGGTGAGGTACTTGCCCTCCTTCTTGAGCTGCTCAATCTTCTCCTTCTCCTTTTGCTTCTTGCGAGCCTTCTCCTCTTCCTTGCGCTTGGCCTCTTCCTCGAGTCTGCGGTCCTCTGCCTCTAGGCGGGCCCTCTCCTCGGCATCAAGACGCGCACGCTCCTCTTGTTGCTTCCTGAGCTCCTCTTGTTGTTTCTGGAGTAGTTGGAGATGCTTCGGTAGCTTCTTGCCGCCCTTGGCGGAGTCGGCGGCGGCCGTGGGAGCAGCGGCGGGCTCATCCTTCTTGGCCTCGGCGGGCTTCGCAGGCTCGGCCTTGGCGGGCGCAGGTGTCTTCTTTTTCGCGGCCTATAGGTTTATTTTGTCAACAGTTTTCTGTTTAGTGGAGACCGATCCCCAGTAGAGAGTCAACGTTGGCGGAGAAAAGGGTTTTCGTACCTGTTCCTTCTTTCGCTGCTTTTCGCGCTCCTTCTTGAGCTTCTCCTTCTCGGCCTTGGTGAGGACTCGGCCGGAGGCGTCGAACTCGTCGTCGCCATCCTTGGCGGGCGCTGGCTTGACGGGCTGTGGTTTCCCCTTGCCACCCTTTCCCTTGGCCGCCGGCAGGTTCCACTCGTCATCCATCGTGGCCTCCTCGGGCGCCTTGGCCGTCAGGTCCTCGGCAGGCTCCGCGCCGGGCGCGTCTTCGCCCTCGACAAAGTCCTCGGCGCCGCCCTTCTTCTTGTTCTTTCTTTTTTCCTTGTTCTTGCGCATGATGGCCATCAGGCCACCCGCAGGCTCCTCCTCCTCCTCCGGGGCTGCATCGCCGGCTTCAGCACCCTCGGGGACCTCGCTGGCGGGCGCGATGGTCTCGCCGAGCTCAGCCTCCCAGTCGTCTTGGGCCTTCTTGTTACCCTTCTTCTTGGGCGCCATTGTGGGGTATTTCGATGGGGGGTGGGGGGAGAGGAGGTTGGGTTGGATGTGGGGGGAAGAAAAAGGTCGAGGGTGGGCTGACGACAATGGATAAATTATTAGGATTGTGTAGGCAGAGTAGGTCTGATCGACCGCAGGTGCTAAAGCGTGCGGTTTCCCGGGTTGTGTGGGGTTATTTTTTGGAGTGGCGAGGCAAGTTGTAACTGGAAGCTTGCTGGGACGTGTGGCAAGGGCACAACGATAAGTACGGTACACAGCAAGCGCTAGGAGCTGCGGCTGCTGGGGTACGACTGCACTGTTGAACGCTGACTCAACCACCTGAGGACTGCAACTCCTCACCTCCGAAGCGCCAAAGTGCAGCTCACTTTGTCAAAGAATTACTGAGAAACGACATTCGACAGGAGAAGTCACAGGAGGACGTAGTTCTAGAGATCGTTTCGTTGACGCACATTTTTTCTTCATTTATGTGCGCGCCGTTGATTTGCGTTGTCCCCCTTCTCCCCGGAACTTGGAAACTTGTGTGGTGAGATCTGCCGAGCCCGGCGTGACTCAGTCATGAATGGCTTCTGACTGAATCTCGCCAGAATTTATAATCTATCAGCCTCTACCACTTCTGTCTGTACACTCACTGCCGGTGTTGACTACTGACTGTCCTGGAGCCACAAGGTCACACGGCTCATTTCAGAACCATGAGTTGCTTGGAAAGGCTGACCATTCTTGCTCTATAGATCATGAAGCCCGACCTTCTAACCATTTCCTCCTTGACCATACTTCAACCCAAGACCGTTTTCAGACCCATAGCCAGTCCAAAGTCAACGTCGTCTTCCTTTCTAGTATAAGTAAATGCTCATAGAGTCTTATCTGCCGCGGCCTTGACCAAATGTCCCAAGGCCCAAAGGCTCCGCCTCCCCGACTTCTGCCTCATCCTGATCCTCGTCCCCGTCCGCTTCAAAGGAAGCTCTCACAACAGTCTCACTAGCAAGCGGACTCCGCCTCCTCCCCCGACGATCTCCGCCGGAACCCCCCGGCGGCATCAGACCCTGCCTGGCCTCCCAGTCCCGGTTCGCAGGACCACCAGGCTGAGCCGCCGCCGCCGTGCTACCCTCCCCAGTACCCTCGACGAATCCAAACTCCGCCATCGTCGGCGTCGTCCCGCCTGTGCCCGTGCCAGTCCCCGTGCCCGCTCCATTGACAGGCGTGCCCGGCAGCGTCTCCGCATAGCCCGCCTCCCGCATCGGCACCGTCTCGACGTCCGAGTTCGAGTTGGAGCCGTCGGTCGTGTTCCGCTGGAGGTATTCGTACACCGCCCGGCTCTGCTGCTGCTGCTGATGCGGCTGCCGGAGCCGCCGTCGCTGCTGCTGGTGCTGGTGCTGCTGCTGTTGCGAGCGAGCCTGCTGCGCCTGCGCCGCCACGTAATACGTGCTGACCTGCTTCGCGTGGGCCATCTCGTACTTCCTGCGGTCCTCCTCGCTCATGAGCGGCAGCTCGGCGCTCTCCACCTGCGGCGGCGCGCCGCTCGGCATGTACACCGGCGACCGCCGCTCCGGCTCGTCCCGGTACGGTGCATCGTCGCTGTCGTAATAGTGGTTCTGCGCGCCGGTGTAGGTAGAGAGGCCCTTGCCCTTGCTGTCTGCAGCTGTAACCCCCGTTAACGACGTCGACATGGTGGTGCTCTTGTCCGAGTCACGACCACCGCTACTCTCCGGCCGCGAGGACGTCGGGGCCTGCGCGACGGCGGTCCTCATCCGCCGCCTCATCATGATACCACGACCACCACCGCCACTGTGACGCTCGTCTCCTGTCGTCGAGGAGCCGTCCTCGCCGCTGCCGCCCGAGTCACCCGCGGGATCAAGGTACCTATAAAACCCGCCCGCGGTCCTCTGCGGCGCGGCGAACAGACCCTCGACCTGCGGCGGCGGCTGGACGACGCTGCGCTGTCGCCCCAGGCCGTCGCGCCTGCTGCTCCTGCTCACGCGCCTGCTCGCTCTCCTGTCGGGGCCGCTGTTGATGTTGTTGATGTTGTTGTCGTTGGTGTTGACTATCGTCGTCTCCCCGCTGACCTTGTGTGCGACCTTTTGTTCTTGCTGCTGCGCGATCACGGCGGGGATGAACGTCTCCGGCACGACGTTGAGGTCGTCGCCCGTCTGCTCCGCGTGCTCGATGGCCTCCTGCACCGTGGTGTTCTTGTCGGCCGCGCCGGCGTCCGCCCTCGGGCCTCCCCATGTCCGCTGGCCCGCCGTGAAGATCCCGTAGACCATGTAGTACCAGTTGAAGAACGGGTTCAGGACGAACATCATCGGGTACAGCCAGATCTTGTACCGCCTGAGCTTGGCCCCGAAGTAGATCATCATGAGCCAGTTCAGCCCCAGGCTGATCGCGATGAACCCCACTGGCAGGTCATCGATACTCTTCTCGGTCGACAGCAGCGCCAGCACCATGATGAAGAAGAGCAGCGCCGTCGTGCGGATCGTGTTCTGACAGAAGCGGTAGGCCACCAGGACCGGGTACCGCTTCCACAGCCGCCAGTCGGTGAGCATGCACGCCTCGTTCGTGATGAAGCCCAGGAACCACCGCCGCCGCTGCTTGACCAGCGACCGGTACGTCTGGACGGCCTCGGTCTTGCAGAAGGCCGACGTGCACATCTGGATCTGGTAGCGCTGCTTGGCCCCGATCATGAACAGATGCGTCAGGTAGCGGTCCTCGCCGAGGTGGTCCTTGGCGAAGTCGAACAGGTCCTCGCACGTCGCGGCCTTGTCCGCAAAGTAGTACTTGGCCATGCGGCGGAACGCGCTGAAGCGGAGCATAGTCAGCGCGCCGGGCAGACAGGTCACGGAGCCGCAGCCGGACTCGACGGTGCGCTCGAAGAGCTGGCCGTGTATGTACTCCATGTCCTGCAGCAGGGTGATGATGCTGTGCTTCTTGGTGGTCGACGTGATCACGCCCGTCATGGCGAGCATGTTGCGCTTGTTGCCCGGGGAGAACTCCATGTCGTAGAGGAAGTTCTGCAGGCAGACGCGGTCGAGGATGCAGTCCGAGTCGATGAACAGGATGAAGAGGTTATCGTTGCGCTTCAGGTACTCGCTGTAGACCCTGTCGATGAGCTTGAAGGTAGCCTTCTGGCAGGTCCGCTTGCCGCCATGGGGGAACCGCGAGACGGTGATGCGAGCGTCTCTGTAGGCAACGTCGATGCTCTTGGGATAAGACTCGAGCGTCAGGGGCACTCCGAGCTTTTCGATGGTGGTCAGATACAGTTCATCCTCTTGGTCACCGTCGAAGGACAGGAAGACGTGGATGCACGACGGTGGGTAGTCGCACTCCACCACCGAGTTAATGGCCGTGATGAGGACGTCGAGGTCTTCCTGGTAGCAAGGCATGACGATGACCACCTTTGGTGCCGAATCCTCGTCCAGAAGCTGCTTGATACGCTTTGTCCTACCGAGCTGGTGAGTGACGAGGTAGTACACACAGAACAGCCACGGAACTGTCAGCAAGCCGGCGAACGACCAGAATGCAAACCACATGAGGAACGAGACCATCTCCTCGGGCCAGTACCTGACGATCTGACTAGGCAGCGGTAGTGTGACCACCATGATCGGCAGAAAGATGACCCTGCAAACAAATTCAGCGATTTAAGAGGGACGCGGCACCAACTGGAAGAAGAGCGCCGGGGGGGGGGGGGAACCTACCTGAGAAGGAGGAAGCCAATAGATATGAGTACTGCCAACACATTCACAGTCCAGTGTTCTGATTTTCTGAAGACCTTCCACAGGCAATACATGAAGGCGCCGATCCACAGAAACCATTCCAGGAGGGCTGCCAGCATCACCAAGCCGACGATGGCAGTGTACACGATCTGCAATATGGTCAGTCAGGTTGCTGCATGAGCAACAACTCCAGGCACTGAGACGTGAGGTCGCCGTCGCCAGGCCTCTGGAGGTACTCACATCTTTCACCGCCCACTGCACAGCCATCTTGGAGATAGTGTGCCGAGGCAGAAATCTCAGGACAGCGAGTGTGTTATTTCTGGCAGAGTAGGGTGCGTCTTGTGGGAGCCCATGAGGGCTTGAAAGAAAAGCAGAGCTCCTCAAGCAGTCGGGCGCAAACACGGTCGGTGAATGTAGTGCGATAGCATTTCTGCAAAACGAGTGATAGGGCGTGGTTGTACGGGAGGCTGAAGTGAAATTCGTCTTTCACTACTCGGGTGCTTGCAGGAATATGCCCGTCCACCTTGTGCTGGGTTTGATCCTGTCCAGTCCTGTCCAGTCCTGTCCAGGGAAGATATCGCGGTTTCTCGGAGACCCGGAGTGGTCCTGCACGGAGTTGTGTACGGTGAGAAGCTGAGACGACCTTCTGTTGAGATTTTTTTTGAATATGATTTGATCCGAGACAAAATCGTCAGAGTGACAGGGTCCTTCAAAGTGAATTAAATCCTTCTGGCGGGTCGGGATGGTCTCAGAATGCTGACGAAAAAGAAAGAACCAGTATTTTGGCGGTTGGATGTCTCAGTTTTTTCCAGCGCTGTTGGGTTGTACTTGATATGTCGGTACTAGCCGTCTCGACACGTCTGCTTGTGTAATACCGTCTGCAGGTCGCCGCCAGCCGATGATGTCCTCGTGGCAGAAACAGGTCCGACTGGAAGGGAAAGGTCGTACAGTGGCGAGACCCAAGGTTTGACTTAAATCTGGAGCCTTTCAAGTGTCTTCTTCCCCCGTTGGAACAGAACCAGAAGATTTGGACGCACGAGACCCGAGACGGCAGCGGTGTTGCTGCAGCGCAGTGGAGTCACCTCGTGTTCTAAGCTTCAATTGCAGCAAATCGTTGCAACCAGCGTGTCGCTGGAAGTTGACCAAGGGCAACCAGACTGCCGATCCGAAGCTGTTGTGAGTTATGAGCGACGATCTGGTTTGAAGTGTCCCTTGTCTCTCTCTCACCTTGTGATCTGCGGCGCGAAGGACTTCGAACCGCACCTGGGGGTTGGACTCCGGCCTACTTCCATCTCGATCAGATGACCTCGGGAGACACGCGTGGACTCCATATTCTCGTCCTGGGACAAATCCCGTGGTAGCTGCAGTTAGCAATCGAGTCCAACCGAACCAAGACGCGCACCTATCGCCGTCCATGGCCGTAGCGACATTGCCAAAAAGAAGAAGAAAAAAAAGAAAAAAAAACAAAAAAAAAAAACAGCTGGCGCGGTGTGGTCGGTCCGAGATCTTGGTTCCGCCCACGGTCCTCAGAGGTGTCTCCATGTTTGCGCGCCGCTTTCGAGAATTCATTCCGGCCGCGTGCAAGGAGGATGTCGTCGTGACGGCCTGGATTCACCTTGGAGCGGGAACAAACATGTGGGTGCTGGGCGGGTATAAGACGTTGGCGTATAGGCAAGGGCCATCCATGGAGGAGTGAGGTCGATGGCTGCCAAGGAGCCGGGAAAGTTCCCAAGATGCGATTTAGATCCGAGCTAGGATCTACCGATCTGCCTCCAGGGCACTCCCACACCACCCTTTGCACAGACATGGGCCACAAATTGTACTGGGTACATGGTGTGCGACCGGATGACACCGACAAAGATGCAAGCAAGGTTTGATTTTCCTGTTTGGCTCCTCGTGTTTCCATATTATAGCCCCCTTCCGTCCTAATGCCAAGTTCAACCTCTTGCTTGGAAAGTGGTTTCTGCAAACTGATAATCGTCTTCGGCCCTCCGAGCGGGACTAAGGCCTGAGGGCTCAAGCCTCGGAAGCAAAAGTAATTCCAGCTCACATACCAGCATTGTCGGGACGGGCCATTCATGGCTTAATGGTACCGAGAAGCCTCATCACCTGAGCCATGACTACGGTGGTATGTATGCTACAAGTCCTCTTCCTAACATATATCGATGTGGGCACTTCAGACCGCTCTTTGCACATGCATGTATATTCAGCTTGACTGCCCAGGTGCTCTGTTCGACGCTGCCAGCATCCAGAGGCGCCCGCCCTACGCCTTCGGGTAATGACACAACATTGGCAAGTTGCCAATGCAATTGATAGATACGTATGAGTTCATGAGTTCAAAATTGCCTTGGGATCAAGACCTCCACTGTTTGTCCCTCTCATTCAATTCCAAGTGCACTGCCGGAGCAACCACTCCTGCGCCACCTCATTTGATACCAACATTCGCAATTCTTTCACGAGAGAACGGCACTTATAAGCCACCAGAGCTCTTCTCCTCGTTTTGCCATTGCCGGGTCAATTTTTGGGCGATCCTGTGTGTTCGCAGGCATGACTTCTTTCCAGGCAACGCCTCGCAGCTCAACAGGTGGCTCTGATAGCGAGCTGATACCTAGGTAGTGTCGAGAATCGCTCTTCGAGCTGTGATTGATACGGTCAGGCATTGTTATGAGAATGCATACCGACCAGAACCGACATGCGCCATGGCGTCAGGCCCTGAACGATGGCCTGTCTTGCATTAGAGACAACGGTCTCACCACAAGCTCGTTCTGTACCCATTAAAGGAAACGCCCCATGAGCAGACGAAAATTCAAGAGCAAAAGATCGAATTCATCCTCGTACTATCCCCACCCTCTTTGGCCTCAGGCGTCTTGCGAACTGCCCTGTCAAGAAGCACACGGCAGGGCTCGTGGTTGGATCAACCCCCGAGTGTTAAACGTCAAAAAATCAGTCAAGGAATGTCAGAAACCGTACCATCTCCACCACGTTCCTTTCCCCCACGTAATGCCCAGTGGCACAGAAAAAGCAGTCCTCAGATCGAAGGGACGCTTTGAACACCCCAAGCGGCTCGTTCGTTGCCGGGCGCAATACCTCGCCCTTCCTGCCAAATGTACTTAGGGTCAAACGACCCGGACTACTGTCCTTCACGACTGCGTGGGGCGCCTGGTGGTGCACCTGCGAGACCTTTAAACGGCCTCAGCCTGTCTACTTGGTGACTTCGCTGCGAGCCTGAGTGTATACTCTTTACCCACAGCGTACTCCCACCAACTCACCATCCCTAGACCGGAGAGATGCCGGTAGTTCGCTTACTGCTGAGCTGTTGGCTCTGACGGGCAAGGTCCCTGTCCAGGACAAAGAGAACGTGCTAGTTCGCTCACGCGGCCGGGACCGGGGCCTCTGGTAGGCATGGCGCAACTGTAAAACGCATGTTGAAGTATTTGCGGTGGGTCCTCCCCATCGTTCGGTGAAAATCAACTCCACAAGTAGTTGGTTGATCAAGTCCTGTATTGATACCGTAATCGGCATGTCAGCAATGCTCTCCTCGGAATGCGGCTGCCTGAGAATAATAAAGGAAAGTTCAACACGAGGCAATCATCGCGATCGATATCCTGGTTGTCGAGGTCGACGAGAGTGTCTTGAATGCAGACGCGGCACGGTGAAATCGCCCGCATCTTCTTGCGGGTTGCCCTCCACATTCAGACGACCCTGCCTTTGCTCTAATTTAGACAGCCGCTTTGGCAGCCGTCGATCCTCGACCCTGCCAGGAGCACCATCGGAGTTGCTTGCGCGCTCAGAATGTCCGTACCACTCGAAGTCTTCGAATTGAAGTTTTCGGCCGCGTTGAGCCTGGCCCTTGTTGGGCTTTTCCAGCCGGTGGTTGTGATGGTGAGAGATAGGCTTGGCCTCCTGGTCTGAAAACATCTCTTGATCAGAAACCGCCCTGCATTAAGATCTGTTCCGAGTACATGGCGGCCACTTACTGTCTTGATCGTTTTCTCGATCCAGGTCCAAGCTCAAGACCAGGTTCTTGATGCGCTGTTGCTCCTCGCGCTCTGCCTGTTGCTGGTTTCTCATAGCAACCGCAAATTGGGAGTCAGTAGGAAGTTCCAGCGTTCGCGTCTGCTCGTTGTCAGCTGCTGTTTTTACAAGAAGGATATAGATTCCCACCTGTTGTTTGTTGCCCTTCTTCGTGAGCACCGAAAAGGCCATTTTGGGAGCCGGGGCCTCGGCGCTACCATCAGCTTGATCGGCTGCTGCGACAGGGTCCCGGGGTCGTGACCGAACGGGAAGCGCAACATCGAACACGGGCCGCCGGTCAAGCTTTCGGGATTCTAAGCTCTCAGACATCATCTTTGCATATTCTCGTTCGAAGTCTGCGTCCCACTCTGGATCAAACTCTTCTTCTTGTCGAGTGACGATGATGGCTTCATCATCGGATTCGCCGGAGGACGATTGCTCATCCTCGTCCTCGCCTTCATCATCAACACCTTCTCCATCGTCTGATGCGGCGCTGTCGTCAGCCTCACCGTCGGCGTCAATATCCGCCAGCTCGTCCTCAGTCGACGGGCCGCTTGATTCGTCTTCCTGCTCCTCAGGCTCAGGGACTCCAAGACCCGCGGCCTTTCTATCCTGGGCAAGGACCAGCTGAAATGCCTTGCTGGCCTCGTCGAGGTTGGACGCGAGTTTCCATTGAGGTCTGGTGCCCGTGTAGACATCGTGAACGAGGAATTCAATGTCCATTGGCAAGGGGTTCTTGGTGAAGATGTAATACTAGCCGGATGTTAGCTGCATCGACTACACAAGGCATGAATTTACTAACCTGAAAGAAGGAAAGAAAGTAATCAAGTTTCTTGCCCGCAGCTCCCTTGTTAAAGTACACGCCTGAGGCTTCCAGGATGAAGTAGATCAGGCGGATGCGAAAATAGTCATCGGGCAGATCAAATGGATTCAGACGGCCCGGGACAGGCGGGCCTCCATGGCCGAATGTCATGATCTTGTACATAACGTCAAAGACAACTGCATGCTCCACGAGGCGATAATTGTAGATCTCCGCCAAATACTTGACCTCCGCGATGCGACGTTGGTTGTGCTTGAAGTCGTTCTGCTCGAGACCGACGCAGATAGATTCAACGACATTATCGATCACTCTGACGACAAAGTCCGTGCGGTATCTGTAAAGGTGCGCCAACAGAGATGCGAGCAGGTGGATCGTGCTGTACTTGACCTTCCCTGGTTTGGAAAAGGCCTTCTCAAGAACCTGTCGAACCTGGAACAAATTAGTTGATGCCGGTGTACCAGACCTCATATGTGCACGTACCTCTGCCTCCTCCCAGTGCATCCTGCGAATTTGTCTCGCGATCTTATCGAGAGTGCGCTTGGACAAGTCGACATACAGCAACTTTCTAACAAAGAGCTCCAAAGGAGTCCGGTCCTTCTGCTGGATGGCTGGCCTCTCCGGCGGGTCAACATAGTAGATGGCGTTCTCGATGAGCATCCGCTCCGCTGGTCCAATATGCTGCACGGACTTCTTGCGTTGCAGAGTGTCCATGAAGGAGCTCATACGAGGTGCAGTCTCAGGATTACGGAGCAGATAACGACCGCAATTCTCCAGCAGGTCGCAGATAATCTGTATGTTCATCTTGGAAAAATCATCCAGGCAGACTTTGAGACAGTGAAAGACTGTGTGTTCTGGGACGATGCCGAACTTCGTCAACTCGGCGAGATAGCGAATGTTGACGATGCGAACCTGGGCGAGAAACTCCTTGCTTTTGCGGGCTTGCAGGCTGCGAAACTCTGCGTCCAGGTACTCGATGACGCCCTTTGGGATGTCAGGCATGTATTGTCCAAGGGTGGCAATGAGCCTTGCCCAAGACGGTAGAAGATCACCACGGTTCTTGGGCACATCTGTAAGAGCCTTGACAAGACGGTTTCGAGAGGCCTTGGAATTGAGGAAGCAGAAGTCAATGGCAGTCTGATCAATGATCTCCTTGTGGGTCAACTCTGGCAGGCGCAGAATGATTGCGTCCACCTGAGCACCGATGGTCTTGTTCGCGATGGCAGTCGATTGGTCGTCCAGGGAGGTATCCACTGGCTTAGAGGCGTCGCCAGTCTCTGCAAGATCAGCCTTCTTGCCGACTGGCTCGTCAGGCTCCGGCTTCTTCTTCTTGGCGTCCTCCAGCAGAATGCCCGGAACTTTGCCCTTCAGATCAGCCAGGTTTTCGTAGAAGCGGCGTTCGTCCTCATCTTGCCAGATGCCTGCGCCATCACCCTGTCCTCGGAGATACTCGCCAGCCTTGACAATGCCGATGGATCCGTTCGCTGTCGAGTTTGATCCATCGCCATCCTTCAGTTCTGGCATGTCGAGTCCCAGGGCATCCGCAAGGATCTGCGCATTAGCTACAAGCCGCTCCTGAGTCTTGACCTGTTTCTCGTAATTTGTCTGGCGGTCTTCAAACACCTCCCCGGATTTGACGTAGGCCTCGGCGTTCCTGCGGGACTGGCTGTAGATGGCTTTCTGGTCGCGAACTAGATGAGCCTTGACGTCCTCGAAGTACCGCTTGAGAATATTCCTGAAACGTTCCTGTAGTTCAGATGCAATCAGAGGCTGGTCGTCGGTGAGCGCCTCGCCTTCATCTTGCTCTGCAGAGACATCTGCAGACTTGCCCACGCCTTCATCATCCACGGCCCGGCGGCCCTCGGTGCCAGCGGCCCTCCGAACGCCCAAAACATCCCAGCTGAACGTCTTGACAAAGGTGACAAGCAGGGGCAGGTTGGAGTGGTCACGATCATGACCCAGCAGGTCCTTGAGGACCTCCAGAGGAAATGGTTCGGCACCGCCGCCCTTGCTACTCCGAGGCTTCAGCTCCGGGCCCTTGATAGACGCCGCTTTGATGGCGTCATCCGGAATCACATCCTCGAGGGTACGGAGAACACCGACCAGCCAAAGCTCGGTAATGACACGGAGAAGTGCCTTCTGTCGCAGGGGTCGTTGTTTCTCCTCCTTTTCGCGGACATCGGGAGGCAAGCTCTTGAGGTAACTCTTGTCGAGGGTGGCAATGCCCCGGCCTAGCTGCCAGCCCAGCTGCATGGTGAACTCTTCGGGGCCGAAGCGCTGGTGCAAGGCACTGACGATCTCAACTCCGGCCTCGACATCGCCTCCGGTGGCCTTCAACTTGGTGAGGCCTTCGTAACAAGCGGAAATGATCTCGGATAGGTATCGATGCAGGCTGAGAGTTCTGATCTCCTGGATAAAAGTGGGCAAGGTGGCGGCAGTAACAGCAGTCCGCAGTCGCTTGATGAAAGCCGTGTGCTTGGCCAGTTTCGAGTCGAGGGATTTGCTGACTTGGAATAGATCTGCCGGAAGAGAGCGAAGTCAGCGATCGTTGCACCAAAGACTCGTACCCAAGGCAGCCAACAACGCAGATACTGACCATTCTCGCCGGCCCACGCGCGCTCGTTGAGAGAACGCAGTTCGCCTATTACCCAGAGTGTCAGCAGATATGCACGGCGCATTCCCCTCTCCCCGTCATTGGCGTTATGAGCCCCTCACGTTTTCTAGCGCGATCCATGTTCAATGGACCGCGGTGGGGTTATTGTAGTAGATTGTAAGATGGCTGCGAAGAGACTACATTCGTGAAATGATCGTGGGCCGGTCTAACTAAGGGTTAGACAGCCCGGAGCATTGGAAGCGACAATCGGCGTCAACTTCGGTAGGCATCGGGGAAAACCAAGGCGACCAAGAGAGCCCTTGTCACAAAGGCACCCTCAGGCTGATTGGGATTGCGGTTGCTTTCAGGTCGTTCGAATGTGTAAGAGGACTCGTTGGGACTGCGAGGGAGGGGCTTGACAATGGTGCAGTGGCTCTCCAAGGGATCGGTCTGAAGAGAGGCTTTGTCGACTGTTGTCAGTGATGGTGGAAAAGTAGGAGGAGGGTAGAGCTAACAATCCGCGGATGGAGTTAAAAGTCGTCAGCAATCAAGGTGCAAGTGAACGGACCTCGCAAGGTCGATGATGGTGCTTTTGCGCTTTCACAAGCGACAGGGGGGCCATGGCATAAGCGCAGCGACAGCAGAGGCTCTAGGGTACCTCAGCAGTGAATTCTGGTTGGTTGAATTGCCGCCCGTGGAAAATCATCGGTGCGATCTAGCGGGGTAATGGACCCCAGCAGCAGTGAATGGGATAGTAACTGTGTTAGTCTTCCACTCTTCATCGTCTTGGGCCCACTACAAATATACAGACATGAAGAGCCATGACACTCACTTCCATCTACCAACAGACTTAAAGTGAGGTTGTAAACACCCACAGTCACCTCAGTGCATCGAACTGATCAGTCTATCATGTCCTCAACCTGGAGTCACTGGTCTCTATGGCCTGGGAGAGCATGGCCTGGGCGCTTCACAGAGCCAAAGACTTCAGAAGAGGCAGTGCACACCTCTTGACTCTCTGCAACATTGACAGGTGTCTGTATCTATCTGGAAGCATGCAATCGTCGCCTCTTCTCATTCTCATTCTCCCGTGTCTTCTCGTGCAACTCAAAGGGTGTTCACAAGGTTGAATTTCAGCCCAGGCCTGTCAGGCAAAGGGAAGACAGCTCGGAACAGGGCGGGCTGCAGCAGCCTTTGTCAAAGCTTGCGAAGCAGTGTCTTAGGTAAAGCGTCAAAAGCGAGCAGAGGAGTGAATGCTCACTCTCATGAGAGTGCAGCAGCCTTCGTCGGAGGTCCAGGCGGTGTGGCACGGCAAGCTGCAGATCCTCAAAAGCAGATTGGGACAATGAATGGGAAGGAGGGAGGAAGGGATAGAGGGAAGGAGGGAGGGAGGGAAAGAGGAAAGGAGGGACGAAGGCAAGGTGGTCCGATTCAACGATCAACAAACGGATCAGTCGCCGTTTACCCAGACATGTGTCATAACAGCTGTGCTGCCTGATAGCCACTGATAGCCACTGATAGCCACTGATAGCCACTGATAGCCACTGATAGCCACTGATCAGTCCCGACTCACTTCTTCAGTTTACTCAACTTTCCATTGCAGATATCAATACTCTTCAGCTCCCCCGACTGCCTCAGACACTTTTGGAGAAATTTCAGGCCGTTCTCCATCTCCACAAGGCCTCTTTGGCGGCCTCCTTGCCTCCCAACCTCAACACGATCAGCAAGGAGCTCATAGCTCCTCTGAATCCAGCGACGACTTACCCAAGACGTTGAGCGAGGGTATTGCAAAAGGTACTGCAAGCCTGTTTGGACCACACGGAATCATGTCCTCCGAGGCAGGCCAGGACACTGCGAGCAGGATGGTGCTGGGCGAGGCAGAAAAGGGGATGACCATCGGGTACAAGCTGCTCTACAGCGGCAAGGAGGACAAGAAGGGCAAGTGGGATTGGCAGACCGAACTTCCCGAGGAAGTCGGTCAACCTGCCGAAAATGCAGAGAGCGAAAGATGGGCCATCATCGCCCGACGCAAGCGTGTTTACGGCGACCCGAAGAAGGTTCTCGCCCTTCACTCCGTTGTCATTCAGAGCCCTATCATCAAGAAGCTCCTGACTATCCTAATGTCAATGTCAAACTTGAACGCCTAGAATTCTCCGGTCGCTTCGAGCCGCTCATCCACCGCTGGGACGCTCTGCGTGCCGCCATTGCCGATGACGAGAGGAAGTGCGGTGAGGGCAACGCCAATGCCGAGACAGAGCTGCGGATCCAGCACGCCAAGTTGCTCGATGACTCTTGACCAGCGAGTTCGAGGAAGTTCAGGAAGCCATGAAAGACCTGAGGAAGAATCGCGTCACCACCTTTGAGCACCTTTGGACCGTCTTCCACCCTGAGGTTGTCTGCTTCGCCAATGTAGACGACCACGACTGCGCCTTCCGCCTCACTTCTGGTGCCTATAGTCTCGCCGACCAATTTTACCATCTGAGGGGTGTCTGCATCGATTTTGATGGCAAAACATTCGGCAATGTAGACCAACTGATTTCCATTCCCAAGTTCGAGGGCGTTCAGGACGTGGACAGCCTGGCAGCATGCCCCCTTGGGTTTCACAAGCACTCGGAGTCTGTTCAGACGAGACTCATTCGGCGCGGTGGCAAGGTTGAAGAGCTTGCGGGCAGCTTTTTCAAGGCCTACAATGGACTCGGTTGGTCCTTGAGTGACGATGGAAAGAAGGTGAAGCACATGGTTGAGGGTCGTGTTGTGATCGATCCCTACGGATTCAACTGCTCGCTTCCAAACAATGCCATCTTCACCAAACCCTTCTCTGCTTCCTCTTCCGGCACTGCTTATGGCACCCGTTCTTTTGCTTCTACCATGGCTAGCCTCGAACAAACCATAAACATGTTTGGGTGATCAAATGGTGCACAACTTGCGGCAGCAAAAGAGTTAGAGAGCAGAGGGCGATGGGCAAATACACCCGGCAAATTTGCCCGTGGTACGGCCATGAGTGATGTCAACGTCGGCTATGATGCCATGAGACGTGACAGCTTCTTTGACAATGAAGCCGATCCCTCGTCGCTTCCAGCACTCACCGAGGCACAGAAGCTGATATGTACCCCCTGTGTGCGCGGCTATGCGCTGCAGGAGAAGAAGTGGCTGCATTTCTATGTGGATTCCATTTCTGTAAGTGAACACGTCCTCTGGTCAGAAAAATCTATTTCACCTCCAGCCCCAATGGACATCTTCACACCGTACTCTTCGTTTCTCTGTCCTTCCTTCACTGACCTCCAGCTGTGTAGGACATCTCTTTCAGCGACCAGGCTTTCTCCAGTCTGAGACTGCCGAAGGATCAGAAGGATCTCATCTTGAGCTTCACATCTGTCAAGCAATCCTTGCGGAACCAATATGACGATGTTATTGAGGGCAAGGGCAAGGGAATTATCATCCTGCTCTCGGGCCCACCAGGGGTCGGCAAGACCCTTACAGCAGAGTCAGTTGCTGAACAGATGAAGGTGCCCCTCTGGACGATGGCCGGAGGCGACCTCGGCATTGATCCGAGTGAATGCGAGGCCAAGCTGAGGGTTGTCATGTCTTTCTGCTCACGCTGGAGCGCAATCCTCTTGCTCGACGAGGCTGATATCTTCCTCGAGGAGCGCAGCCTCCACGAGCTGGAGCGAAACAAGCTTGTCTCTGTCTTCTTGCGCATCCTGGAGCACTTTGCAGGCATCATGTTCCTCACGACCAACCGCGTCGCTTCATTTGACCCTGCTTTCCAGTCCCGCATCCACATCTCCCTGGAGTTCCTTGACCTCGACAGGAAGGCCCGCAAGGCCATCTGGGAGAACTTTTTGCAACGCCACAACACCATTCAGGCCTCTGCCCGCATGTCTGCACCCGTGCGCACTACCGGCACAGCCCAGAGCCAGCCCAGCAAGCATCATAAAGGGGAGTTTCCTGGCAACAGCAAGCACACGACTGGCAAAGGCAAAGGCTATGGTTGGCTGGCCGCCGAGGACGACCTGCAAAAGGATCAGGAGCTGCATCACAAGCTGGCGGAGCCCCACGAGCTGTCCGATCAGGATGTCAGCAAGCTGGCGGACATCAAACTCAACGGCAGGCAGATCAAGAATTTCCTCAAGACGGCCCAGCTGCTTGCCATCTACAGGGAGGAGCCTTTGGCTTATGCTCACCTTGAGACTGTCATCAACAACATCCAGCACCTGCACAAAGCTACTCAGGCCAACGATGCCGCACGTGGCTATGTCTACTCTTAGACTTAGCCAGACCCTCATGTGATAGAGGGAACGCACTGAGATCTGAGAACAATGGCGATCAGAGCTGGACACAAGTCGTGCATCATGCATCGGAGGCCGTTGGGGCAAGCTAGGCTGGGTGTTTGAAAAGAGGCGGCTGCTTCACAACATAGCATTCATGAGTTGTATTAGGATAACACAGTTCAGGTACTTTTCCTCTAATTGCATTACAAAAAATGGATACAAATGCTTCTTTGACTACCAAAATCACCATTGTGTTTAAGTAAGCTAGGCCAGCTACAAGTCGGTGAGCCCTTGCCTATCCATCTTTAAGATGAAAATTTTGAATTTGTGATAACCCTGCTCGAGGACCCCTAATCCCCATAACATTTCCACATAGGGTGTTTAGATTCGAGCAGAGTTTTCTCTTCATGACCTCTTTGAGTATAAGACGCAATGTCAACACCTTCGTTTCTTCCAGGTGACCCAAGTGTTGAAGGGTGAGGTGGGGGCCCAGTGAAGGACTGTCAGTAGCTGCTGGTTCTTCGTGACCTGTGGAATCAATACGAATGACAAAGAGCTCTGTGTATACTGCACACTCTTCCATTAAGATCATCAGCAGGTTAGACTTACAGCATTGTGGAATGACCAATATGGGGGACCTGGTCAAGACGAAGGCATCTTCAGGACAAAGATTGTTGTGTCTCGTACGTAGTGCAAGCTCAACCGAAGGAAATGGGCCTTTTCCACTTCGGTGTCCCTCATGCGTGGCACGCAGAGCAGCTCTTTGGCTCTGCAGAAAATCCGTCTAGCCGGCAAGAGGAAAAATGTTGAACTGAGAGGAACTGCTTCTGAGGAGAGCAATGACAAGAGCTCAGACTGACTACCTGCTAAGGCTGCGAAGTTTGGGCTACAAGAGTCGGCTGCTTTTTCGTGCCGTATACGTTCCCTTCCTACCGAGTATCATCAGAGGGACGAAATCCTCATCGAAGTGCTCAACCCATCACCATCTAGACCGACCTACCTCGTTCTGCGGTCTGCTCACAAGACTGCGTCCTCCCCAGGGCCCCGGTTCAGTCCTCATAAATCACGACCCTCGAGTCTAGCAGCCACCGGAGCAGAACGACAGGATACATCATCACGCTGACGTCGAACTCGTCGATCCGCGTGTACCTGACGGCGGGCCGGACGGGGCTGTCGTCGTCGTCGTAGGGGTCCGAGGAAGCCCGGCGCCGGATGCCCCTCACGAGGCGCCGGAGCCAGCCGGGGCCGTCGGTGACGGAAGGGTGCAGTCGGCGGTGGCGGACGAGGCGTGCCATGCGCTGCTTGACGTGCGTCCTCGGCATGCTGCGTGGCGCTTTGCAAAAGAGTTACTCGGTTGACTGACGAAAAATACCGTCGAGGCCGGGTTTTAGACGTTGGGAGCATCCAGCTAACCATGCAATTGACGGACTCACTGACGTCCAGAGTAAATTTCTTTTCTCGTGCTGAGAAGTGCGGTGAGCAGAGTCGGCGCCTGACAAAACGAGAGGATCGACTCGTGAGTGGACGTTTAGGTGCGGCTCCGTACTCCACCTGCGTACGTTCGAGGCGCAACAGTGCGGTGATGAGGGGACACACAGAGAACGAGAGGACCAACTTCAAAGGCGTTTTATTTACAGTAAATGATGGGAGGCCGGCTGAGACAAATTGCGCCTCTCTTATCCTGATCCCCAGAGGATGCATCGCATGCAGAAGTTCCTCCAACTGTCCAGCCTACCCCTTCCTGACCAAAGTTTTGCCGAGACAATAAGCAATGCGAATAAAAGGTGAGGAGAGATCTGAATGGAAACCGTCCTAGTTGAGCAATCGTTTCTGACGCCAATTTGGCTCACAGCGAGGCTTCTCGTGCAAACAAATATGAACAGGCGACTGTTCCTTGCCGTCCTGTAGGAGCCGGCCTGGAAATGCGAACCATAAACCACAGAAGACGAAATGTGGTGATGGTCTAGATGAAAATGCCCCCGCTATGCAGAACATGAAAATCGTTAGATGTCGTGTATGAAGTCGTCAAGCTTTTGAGATCGTGCCATGCAAATTTTCCTTTATGAATCACTTCATTGTGATTGCACGCCCCTGTCCAATCTATTCTCTTAACAGTGTCATGTTGTCGTTGGTCGGGATCGTTTCAAGGGCATCGAGAGCCAGCTGCGTGTCGTATCAATAATGACCAGTCGGGTATGGGAAATATCCAGGGCCAGGTGGTGGTGGCCGTCCGAATGACCGCCTCCGGTCTTGCTCGGCCGGTCCCGGTGTTCGACGATCGCCTGCCCTCGATGCGTACACCGGCGGTGTCCTCCTGCCGCCCAGATCCCTATCAATAGGAAAAGTGTGCCCCGATGTAACTGTGGCAGCCCCGCCACCGCCGCCAACCCTTCGTTTGGGCACCGGTTCGCGGCTGCCGCGGAGCGCTGAGAGCGGAGGGTCACGGACGCCGGGCTCGTCGTCGGCCGGCAGCTGGAATTCCACTGTGTGTACCGGTCAGCCACGAGAGACGTCGAAGGATGGACAAGAGGATTTCGCCGACGAACCCAGGCTGTAGTAATACTGCAGGACCTCCGGGTACCGCTGCACCGAAGCCTGCCAATCCTCATCGATGCCGTGCTTCAATGCCTGCTGAGCCGCATGCATCTCACTCGGATGCGGTGCAGCGTGATAGTAGGTCGCGGCGTGATGAGTGATGCGGTCGATGTGGGCCGCGTGGGCTTGCTTGCGCCTGTCGGTCATGAGCCGAAAGTATTCGAGTATGTAGTCTTGTGCATGGGCTCTGACCCAACCTCTATTGAGAAACATCATGTAAGCTCATTCCTCCTCCGGGACCCCGTCTACACTATCGAATGTCCAGCATTCTTCGGCCGACTTGTCTCAAGCAGTTAGTCTACTGGAGAGGGGCAGCCTTACCGGATTTCGTTGTAAATACCCTGCATCATCCGTGCTTCCGCCTGTCGAATGGCGGTTTCCAGACCTTTTGCCTCGCAGTCACATGCCGCTGTCGCCGGGAGTCGACATATTGCGCAGTCCGGATCCATCATGGCCCGTACCTTCCTCGTCACAAAAGGTTGCTGGTAGGGGGGCCTGATATGAAACATATTTTAGTGAACGACAATGGACACAGGATCTAAAGGAGCGTCCGTGGACTGTGACGGGCTGGTACAGAAAGAGCAACGTGGTAATGGTACAAGATCGAGAATTAGAAACCAACGTGACGTTCTCATTGAGGCAGGGTAAGACAATGTGTAATTATACAGAAGCAGGATTAGGACAACAACCCGAACGAAGTCATCCCTCTTCCAGTGGTATCTCATGGGTGGACATGAGGAGACCGTATGATATGGAAACCAAGGGCAGACGGGGCGTATAATCTCAGGCAGGCTGTCAGAGAACAAGATCAGGAGACGAGAGGAGAGACGGCAGATAGTATTTGAGAGATTGTAACATGCTGCACGTCTGGGCTGCCACAAGTAGAGGGTCGGCGACGGCGGTACGAAGGGTACGGCGAGTGGGATCCAGCTCGATCTCCAACACATGCAGGCTCGCTGCGAGAGGTGCAGTAACACCGGCGGACGAGATAGGCTACCACCCTCCTGGACTGGCAACGTGGAGAGCAAGTCGACGTGTGTTGACTGTATTGCACAACATGTCCCGTGCTTGTGAGGGGGCGTGTCCAAAAAGTATCGACGTGTGGATCGTGAGATGAGTGGTTGGGGGGTTTCGTGGTCTGGGGAACTGGGGAACTCTCCACCTCAGGCCGCGTAGCAGGGGAGACGACGGTCTTGGACCGTGGAGCGGCAAATCTCGCTGGAAGAGTCAAACAGTAGGAGACATAGTAGAGGCACGTACAGGCTGTGACGGTTCGCTATCAGTGCTGCTGCTTTATGTTGGTGGTGTTGTAGCAATGGCAGCAGCAGCAGCAGCAGCAGCGACGCGGAGGTGCTTTGGGTTGGACGACGGCTGTAGGCGGGAAAATCGTGTGAGAAGTTCGACGGGAGGTTTTAATGTCGACCTCTGGGGCACCAGATTCTGAATTGCCCACATTAGTCTTGGAGAAACGTGTGTCGTGGCTCGAATGCGGGCGAGAGGTGTCGCGACCTTATGCAGCATCCAGGTCACATCTTGCAGACGTCCAATGAGAAAAGACCCCTTCCTGAATCTTTGGGCAGCGAGCGGGTCAAAATTAGTCTTCGGAGAGACTGCCCGGAGAAGGA
This sequence comes from Dendrostoma leiphaemia, assembly GCA_026120015.1. Lineage (NCBI taxonomy): Eukaryota > Fungi > Ascomycota > Sordariomycetes > Diaporthales > Erythrogloeaceae > Dendrostoma > Dendrostoma leiphaemia. The sequence goes on from JALRMF010000201.1 coordinate 63,636, forward strand.
CGATGCGTCTGCCGGCCCGCGTCCACAGAGAATACAGCCCGTCGTGCCGTGTCCGCCCGGTCAAAGAGCGAGCCTTACGCAGTACAGCGCATGTATGCGCACGGGACAAAGGCACGCCTGCCACGGCGAGGGGTTTTCGCCCAGGCACTTCGGCACTGCCCTGATAGCCACGATGTGACCTTTCCCGGGAACAGACGACGAACCGGAGTTTGTCCAGACCCCTGATTCTGACAAGCGAAAAGAGAAGAGCCCTTATCATCAGCCATCAGGCTGTGTGACCAGAAAAAAACACATTGGGCGAGACAGGTCCAACAAACGCTCGAAACACCCGTTTGCAAAAGGAAGTGATCCCGTCGGCGTTGCTGCTGAGACACTGTCCAAAGCAACAGCACACCGCCAGAACCATAATCAGGCTCAGGCTCAGGCTCAGGCTCAGGCTCAGGCCCAGACACAGGAGCAGGCTGCCAGGCGCATGGTCTCGTGGTGGAACACTATCTGAGTGGCTGCAGGTGGGACGGGCTGTCGCCTGCAGCTTGTGTTGCCACGGATGTGAGGAGCCCACGGTCTTGTGGAGTGCGCGGCAAAGAGCCGCATGGAATCAATCAGTCGTGTCAGTCCGAAAAAAGTCCATGGCTGGGGCTCATGCGCGTCTGGTCTGTTTTTCCTGAAGAGAATGAACTTCGCATCTCTCCAACCGAGCCCGTGTTGACCAACATCGAAGAACCGACCGGCTTCGAATGTAGCCACTGGGACAAACATCGTGGGATGAAGAAGAAGAAGAACAACAACAGGAAGGGGTGGGTTGGCGTGGAAGACGAATCCTAGCAGGCTGGTGCTGAAGGGAAGGACCACCCCTGGGCGTCGGTGTAGACGAAGCTTATCTAATCGACACACCCAAACTTTCTTCAGTGACCTCACCTCTTCCTTCCTGCAAACTTGCGACTGCACCCTCCCTCTGAGCAAATCAGCGAGCTGCCGTTTATTTGCACGTGATGTCCTCGAAGTGAGATGGCACCACGCTGTGTAGGAGGCTCGCCAGCCTTTTTGCCTTTCCTCTATCCGTCGCTGTTTCTCACCAAGGCCTGCAGGACGAGCAGGGCCGTCAGAGTCAGGCACCATGTCAGTGAAACCGCAACAGCAGCAGAATCATCCTCGACATCGACGAGGCTGAACCCCAGCCCTGATGACTACTACATCACCAACTTCGCCGACAAGGCCAACCTGAGCCTCTATGCCGGCGGTGGTGGCAACGGCTGCATCAGCTTCGCCCGTGAGGCTTTCTTGCCTGATGGACCGCCAAACGGAGGCGACGGGGGCCCTGGTGGCAACATCTTCATCCAGGCCGTGCACAGCGAGACCTCTCTGCACAAGCTGGCCCGTCGACGATTCGTCAGGGCGCCGAGGGGCGTGAATGGTCAGGGAAGCTACAAGGCTGGCCGACGGGGCGAGGATATCATCCTCACCGTGCCTGTGGGCACTGTCGTTCGTGAGATTAGCCGCGAAGATCCCGAAGCAGAGGAGCAAATCCGAAGGCGGGCGGCAAGAAGCCACAGGTCGCTACCGACGCCAGAGGAGGGAGGGTCGGAAGAGGGCTCGGAAGAGAAAACGAAACCCCGACCTTCATCTGAAGAATCGCAGTACGACAACCCCGAGATTGACAAGTGGGTTCTGTATCCGGGCATATCTTCTTCCGAGAAAAAGAAGATCTGGATACCTGACCTTCCAAAACGAGAGAAGATTCTTGCACAACCGCCAGCACCTATTCAGCTGGACTTGTCGAAGCCCACACGCAGGCCTATACTTCTCGCGGCGGGTGCGCTAGGCGGCCTGGGCAATCCGCACTTTGTCTCCCGCGAGATACCACGACCGCTGTACGCGACGAAAGGCGACAAGCCCATCTCGATGAAGATCGAGCTTGAGCTGAAGCTCCTTGCGGATGTCGGGCTGGTAGGCCTACCCAACGCCGGGAAGAGCACTCTCGTGCGAGCTCTGACTAACAGCCGCGCACGGGTGGGCGCCTGGGCCTTCACGACTTTGCAGCCCAACATCGGCACCGTGGTACTGGACAACAACCGCGGTCGACCGGCCGTCACGAGTTACTATCGCCAGGATCCAGACGACACCTGGGAAGGAGACGTGGACGTCAGGCGGCGTACGCGCTTCACCATTGCAGACATCCCTGGTCTAATCGAGGGTGCACATCTGGACAAAGGCCTGGGGATTGCCTTCCTTCGTCACGTGGAGAGGGCTGGCGTGCTGGCCTTTGTGATTGACCTCAGCAACGGGAATGCGGTGGATGCATTGAAATCGCTATGGACCGAAGTCGGGCTGTACGCACAAATGCGTGAGGAGGAAGAGCAAGATCGCGAACGCGACGCAAGAATCGAATACGACCTGGACGCAGGTGATGACCAGCCGCCGCAGCATTGGGGCCAGGACTGGCCGATCCATTCAGAGTACCCGTCCGCGCCAGGTACCCAGAGTGGCCTGCACATCGCATCCAAACCATGGTATGTGATCGCCACGAAGGGGGATTTGCCGGGCGCCAGGGAGAACTTCAAGGAATTGCGGGATTATCTGACCAAGGTGACCAACGGCGACGAGCCCCATCCGAGTGGGATTGAGAATGCCTGGACCCAAAATTGTGCTGCTATTCCTGTCAGTGCGATCAAGGGGCAGGGTGTGGACAGAATCGTTCACTGGACCGTCGGACTGCTGGACGATTAGACCCCCCAAACGTGTAATTGTCGCATCAAGTTGACACGGAGGCTGATAACACTTGATATCGGCATGGTAGAACTGAATTTCTGCCACCATAAAGCCATCTAAAAACAGCAATCAAACATCTCATGGTATCATAAAACATCAAAAACAAACGGGCGAGACCAGCTGCTGCCCTTCTTCCCAGCGTCATTCGTCGTTTTTCACCTCCTCCGGCTCAACGTCTCAAGGAGTCCTTGCACCACCACGCTCATGGGGGTCATGTCCTGCGGCCTCCGCTATCGCTCTTTGGAAATCGTGGTCGCTCTTGTTCATTTCCAGTTCTTCAATCTTCCCATCGTGATCTTTCTTCCGCGAGAATTTGAGCATGGGCAGCGACCCAGCGATGATGCCCAGGGCGCATTCCACAACGGTCCACAGCACGATTTTGCCAGTGTTGTAAAGATACTCGTCATCGGAGCGGTATGCATCTGCGTACACGGTACGCACCAAAGAAGCGACAGAGGCTCTGTTGAAAAAAAGGAATGGTCAATCAATCGTTGCGGATACAACTTGACAAGACAGAAACTCTGAATCAAAACTTACAGCACACCGAGCCCCAAAGCGGAGCCTCCCATAATCTTTGACTTGAGGCTCATGTTCGGGGTCCACAACAAGAGAGTCCAGATAGTTGCGATAGCCAGGTCTGTCACGACGTCAAGCGCGTACCCGGTCTTGGCCAGGGCAACGAAGACGTTGGTATTCATGCAGGAATTCTCGTTGCCACTCCAGTTGCTCTGAATGGGACTGCACTTGGCGAGTAAGACGATGACGCCGGCGATAGTGAGCAGGCTCACGAGCACGATGAGACCCCAGACGATGTAGATGAATCGCCTCTTCTCGTCGATCCTCTTCAAGGTGGTGAGGATGCTCGCCTTGATGAAGACAAGGTTGATCGTGTAGAAGATCTGCCAGAGGAACAGGTACTGCAAGGCGGGTTTGTCAGCGGGCTGCTCGCGGTGAGGACGCCAAGGTGGGACGATAACGCACCTCTCTTCCTTCAGCATACAGTTCCTCGTTGAGCTTCGAGTCCGGCGACCCGATTCCCACAAATGTACCGTGCATCACGATGGCATTCTGCACCAGGTTGACAGCCAGCGCTGTGCACATGAGATAGTCATCGCTACCGAGCTGTCTATTTCTGAACCTCAGCCAGGTCCGCAAGCCCACGACGTTCACGGAACAGATTGTGAAAGTGAGCGTGACGCCGAAGATTGCCGCGGCGAACTTCTCCGGCTCCAGGATGTTCGCCAGGTACTCGCTAGCGATGGCAGCCATCTCGAAGCAAGGAATGGATGCGTGAAAAGGAGCGAATGATAGAAAAAGAGGCAGAGAGTGAAGGCGGGCTGTGGTGAAATTCACAGGCCCTGCTGCGAGATGCCGAGACCTACTAAAACGAAAGAATAAGACTGGGTGCCAAGAGGGCGAGAGGCCTCATCCTCCGGGCAGCTTGCGGACGCATGCCATCCCTTATGAGTGAGTAAGAACAATCGCAACATAAACGCTTCCTAGGCTATAGTAGAAACGGGTTGGAATTAGGGAGGGCGTATCCACTTTATTGCTCCCAGATTTCGCTCCCTCCCCTTGACATCCCTTCGCCCAAGTGCACACCCTTTCCCCATATGGAATGCGACAGGCACCGGTCCTCATAACCCCCAACCCATTTCCTGGGCCGCGATGCACGAATGGCAGCTCGCCTCGAAGGGAAGGGCATGGTGCTCTTTAAATAGATGCATGAGGACGCATATCACAGCCATATCGTGGGGTCTCCTGGACAGGGATCTCGTGGGTCAATCCGTTCATCCCGTTTCGAAACATCCCGTCCTTGTGCCGGGTTTACCCCACAAGGGACCTGTTAGATATATATCAGCCTGATCTCCGAGATCCAGGCGTCGATCACTTGTCAGGTTCGTTGGGGGAGTGCGATTCATTCAAAGGACTTCATCGCCATCGTCAGCTTGTTCTCCCCAGGCGCCGGCCATGCAAGACCACTCAAGTACGGCGCATTCAACGTACTTTGGTGAGGCTCAGACACACCGGGATCCATTTGTGCTTATGTGCATTGCTGACATGTTTCGGGGCGATGGCAGTGATCAATTGGCTTTGACTGACCGGGTGATTCCCTGACTTTTGGAAGGAAACCCTCGTTAGCCCCTGTTCTTTCTTTTGCCTGTTCCATGCCTCACACCAAAAGGGCCAAGCATATTAACGTTTGTGGCCGGATACAATGCACCACCTTGTTGGGAAAGGTGCAGACGATTCCGTCATTTCATCCATTGTACCAGGCTGTTGGTTCGAAGGTTCACAATCAATGTACCTCGAGTGATACCTTGTAGCGAACCATGCTGCAATGGTGCAGACAGAAAGCATTGCGATTTTGGTATGGCACGGAGAACAGGTGTCTGCTTGGTAAGTCTTGGGTATTCCCCAGATGAAGTTGGAGCTGGGGCCGTTGAAGACATCGGCATCCTGAGGCGAGAGAGTATTTGTACTAGTAGCCCTTGGTGTGAACGAATTCATAATTCTTCTAGCAGAAGTTCACTTTGGATCAGATTCATGCTTCGCACGGTCCATCTAAGAAGTTTCTCATCCTCCTAGCGTTCATACGTCGAATTGTCACGAATCGCTGGATTTGGGCCTGTTGTCATTGGATCCCGCTCTAGAGTGTGTCATTCATTGTCCTTGTATCTCTTTGATTAATGTTTGATATCCTGCATGAAGTGTCATATAATGAAGACAAACAAGGACCAAAGGTCCTGAAGCTTAGTTGGAAGGTTCTCTTACTACCTAGGTAATGTTTCTTTTACTTCTACATGTTCCTTCATGCTGAGCACATTGCAGAGGCAACTAGGACTGGGTCGCTATGCATCATTGTCTTGATTTGATATGATCTCTTGGAATTCTTGAGTGAAACATTTGTCCAATTGGTCATGTATACGACCAGCCCACGTGTTTCAGTTGAGCTCTTACAACTGCTACCGTTCATCATTACTACCTGGATGTAGGTATGGACAGCATTTCGGCACCCTCAGAAATAAGCAGCAAGCCTAGGCAAGATAATGGACTCCATATCCATACGGTTGCTGAATCCCTTCTCATTTCCTTTCCCGAACTTGGCTGTCGTAGCTTGCTTCAGTCTTGGGCTCGTCCTGATCCAGTCGCGCGGCATTTTTCTCTGGTCTTAGCATTCTGGCTCAGAACTCAGGAATAGAGCTCAAATCGATTCTGAACTGTCGTCACACGTGCAGTGTAGGAGATTCGGGACTCATATGCGCTACACTAAAAACCATGGCAGACGAAAACACGTTGAGATACGACAACAAGGGCTGAATGACTCCCTATATAATATAATAAGAAGACCCATTGCACTCTGGGCCAGCCACTTGGACCCTCACTGATACTCCATTCCTGCGTTGAGTCTCTTCGCTCGTCCTTTCCTTTGATCTGGGAGATGCAAGATCAGCTCCGAACTCGCCGAGAGCATCGGACCTCAAGGACAATTCATATGATATGCCAAGACAGGAATCTTGGAACTACGTCGTGCATCATTACAACTCGTTATTACTTAGGTTGACTTACAAGACGTGCTCCGATTACATGACACATACTGGATGGACCTCGGGGATCAAGCGGCCAAGTATATGCTAGACTGTTAGCATACAGCTGCATGCACGCGCCTGGTGTAAATTTCAAAGACAGTAACACCTTGTAGTGACGCGTTATGTAAAGGAAATAGAGCATGATGCACGCTTTGCTGCTGCTGTTCTGTGACACACTTTCCGCATAATATAGGCACCTGGCATCTGCAAGTCATGCTGTGAAGGCTATGAGCACTAAGATGGCGAGCCACTGTCGCGTGGTTAGGGGCGTATAGTACCGACAACGAACCCTACGAGCTCAAGCGAACGATACTGATATAAGCGACCTCGGGAGTATCTAGAGCCCTAAGTTGACGGGACTACATCCAAGGGCCCAGGGAAGGAGGACGCTGTCGAATAGTATCTATCCAACCGGTGCACTGACATAAGTATGATTTTCAAGAGACAGTTTTTCTGAGAACAAGTGGGAAGCTCTCAGCCAGCCATATAACATGAATCTTTGTCGGTACGTGGTGCGATCGTGGTATTTTTCAGAAAGAACGAAAATTGCTTTGCAATCTTGTGCAATGACTTCTGGAATGAGTGCTCAAATGTAAATCTGCCCATCACCCCGTAGGACAATATGTCGCATTCTCGTCGGGCGCCTGTGGTCCTTTGAAGATGCCAAATGCTCCTGCATGGCGAGCCACACCGAACCAATAACGATCCACTGAGATACTCTCGGGGCCAAAGAGGATCATGGATACTCAATATATATGTCGTTCCGTACTACCCAGGTGAATTGAAAAGATCTCCAAACTCCAGATTGCACCGATGCGGCCACGCTTTGCACCTGGAGACCTTACTTTGGCAAATTGGCTGCATAGATGTTCGTTGAGACTCAAAAAGAAACGATTGCTGTATGGTTCTAGACTTGAATGTTTCTGAATCGCTTGTTCGGACAAAGGAAAACGTTTCGACTACCTGAGTAAGTACCTAGATGTCTACCTAAGTAGACATTCATGAGGAGACCATGCCCAAGCTCGCCTGCTGAACCAAAACTGTTGATTCTTGTACTGCCTAATTGCGGAAGAATACGCCTGCACCCCTTCCATTAGCAAATCATCGCACGGGGCACCCCACATGACGAACTTGACGTTCTCGAATCTTCCATTAGAACGAAATGGCTGCTCAAGATACTCATCACCAGCACAGCACGACTACAGGACCCACTCCACCAACGACTCATCTATTGCAACAGGAGGCTTTGGCAATGCGTTTTCTCAAACGTCAAAACTAGACTTCTGCTCATTGTACCACGTAGCTTGGAGCCAGCTCAGACTTTCGATAATTACCTAATTCCTTCCATCCAGGGCTGTTTGTGGTACGACTTGTGGTTCCGCGCCGAAATTTCAGAAGCCCACAAGACGGAGGTTTGTTCACACAAGGGCAAACCGCCGTCTCTGAGGCTCAACTGTCACCTTCCCACATTGATGGCCGACAGTGTGGAAATCGAAGGGGGGACGGCCCGCTGGCGTCGGTGCTGTCGGTCACCTAAGCGAGGTTGCTCCAAGTCACGTCAAGTGTCAGGTCGAGGGTGTTGACTCGGTTGACAGGTCAGCCCGTGTACGCGGGGTCGTTTCAAGGCCCTGCCGCCCTCTATTCCCAAGGGTTGTATGTACACATAATTTTGGATATCTACTGTACTAGGTGGCCCCGGAGCGGCAGGACTTGCGGTATTGGGGGAAGATAAGCTCCTGAAGATGTTCGTCGACTTGTATTGTTGAGGCCCTTGACGCCAATATTGACGGGAGCCGAGCTTACCCTGTTCGAACTGGCGCACCCCGGCTTCGGTGTTCAGAACTTGATCATCTCTTCTCTTCAGAGGGCAACTTGATGGGTATCATTAACTGGGCGTATCCGCCCGGCCCACTTCACTCGGCCACGGAAGGTATTCCGGGTGGTCAGCCCGCGACTGGGATCCAGTCATGTACGGGTGGGACGAGGACAGCACTCGGGTGGGCGAAGATCGTTCAGCAAAGCTGACAGCTTACCGCGCTGTCTTGAGAACATCCACAAAGCGGCTACTCAGCCTGGATCATTCTCAGGCATATCATGAATCAGGTAGTTGAGATGACATGAGGTCGGGAGGAGATCTGGCTCGGCCGATTCTGTGAGAATCCTTCGGGTAGCAGTGTGGATGAACCACCCGAGAGAGCCTCGCGTGAAGGAATCGTTACATTTGCTCCAGCAGCCAGACTCCTACCAGTAAGTGTCAGATGACCGGCCTAGACTGTGTTCACTCACTGGGTCCTGTCGCAGGGGTCAGGATAGGGGTTCTCGGGTATCAAACTTTCGTTTATCGAGTCGAAGTCAAAATACAGTGTTAGAAAGCTTGACACAGTACTATGACCGGCTAAGTAGATGTTACAGATGGTCTGCAATACAGTCGCGTTCAGCACATAGTATCGCAGGATTTCATGTTGTTGCATAGTACTTTGGCACTATGTTCTGTTGCCAGTTCGCCAATGATAGGTAATTACGTCTACGCAGAGCTGCAGGTAGCCAACAAGATCTGCGAGCAACAACAGTCCATCAAAACTGCCTCAATCCCTTCGAAGATGGATACCTACGATTATGCAGGTCCTCCTGCAGCTGCTGAGGCATGATGCTGTCATGAAGATCAGATGAAGCGGGATCCTTGGTCTGCGCTCTGGGCTTCTGCGCAGTGTTATCAGATACACGGTACGGTACAATGTAGCAAAGGGCGTCACAAGGACCCTTGGAGCGGCCAAATGCCGGTTGACGTCTGACCCAGGGACTCGATGGATTTCGGTGCCGACCGCACGCCAACGTGCGTTAGCCTACCCACGCAATATCAAACCAGGTGGGCCAAATGTCCTTTTGGGGACTTCAAGACCAACGGTCGACTGTTATGAAGTCTGAGATGAAATGGGAGGGGGGAGGGGGGGATCAGGGATACCCTACAGCCAACCGGACCCTTGTACAAGTACAAAGTGACCCTCGATGACAGCGGCTCGACCCGCTGAAGCGAGAGTGGTAGACCTGAGAGATTCGACGTCTTTCGTAGACGGCACTTGGTCACTGTCGTTATGGCAACTTTCGGCAGCCTTGGTCTGGAGTCTGGACTCCGTCCCCCGGTAATGACACGATGGAGCACTGCCCGGCGCCACCCGCTTGTCGCTTAACGCTTAACCTTTGTCACATGGAAAGGTTGCGGAATCTTTTGGATATCTTCCTAGTCTAGGTACTGAGTACGTGGGGGCGCCAAGGAGTCAGTCCGGACACGGCGTCACTCACCAGTGAGTGTCGATACAGCATCCGTAGTAGTAAACATGTCTGGGAGAATCGTGGGGGCCGAGAGAATCCTAGTCACAAGTCCGGGTGGACAGTTCTGATAGACAGATGTGCAAGTTACTTCGGAGCCGGTACTTACTTGATGGCCTGGTCACTGCATCGCCAGGCGTTGTTCAACCACCCAGGCCCATCCAGATCCGACGCCCGCTTAATAAGCTCCACCCTTATCCCACCACGTCCCGCGATCGCCAACATTTCAAGTCTCCAAATTTCTCGACCATTGTAATTGATCTACGTGCTGCCTCCTGAATTGTGCCTGTTTAAGCTCCAAGGTTCCCCGTTGTGGCTCTGCGCACTTAAATACTTGCCTCGACATCTTCTACCCACACGTTCAACGGCATCCCGGGACTCATCACTCTCTCCATGTTGAAATCTTTGAGCCCACCCAACAATCGCTGAGTCCACAAGCATACCTAGGCACCCGTCCCCTGCACAACGTACCTCGGGCCTGCAGATTTGTCCCAGTCGCCAAGATGATGGAACCACCGAGGCCTACAGACATCGAGAAGCTGGAAGTAGACTTCAACGAGGAAGACTTTGCGAAGATCGGCATCACACCCTGGCAGTCGTATCAAGTCCGCCTGCCTCCCCGGCCACTGCCTCCCATCGCCAAGCGCCCCGAAATCCGAACAGAACGCCTGGTCATCCGGCCCATCCTGCCGTCCGACCTCGAGGCCTTCCACGAGCTCCGCAGCATCCCCGAGACGCAGACGCACTCGACGTCGCGCGGCCGGCCGGACCGCGACCTCGACGAGACGCGCGAGAACATCGCGCGGCTCCAGGCGCCGCACGACGGGCGGCACTGGTACTATGGGGCTTTCCTGGCGTCTACCGGGGAGCTCATCGGCGAGGGTGGCCTCCCGGACGTCGACAACCAGCCCATCTCCGGGTGGACGAGGGCCGAGGTATTACTAAAGCCGTCGTTCCAGAGGCAAGGGTACGGCAAGGAGTTCTTTGCAGCCGTTCTGGACTCGTGGTGGGATCTGCCGCGGGTGTGGTGGATGAGGTACCAGTTGAATCCCTACTGCGTGGGATACCAGACGGCCGGGACCAAGGTCACGGAGCGCCTCGAGCTGATCTGGGAGGCCGAGAACGAGGCCGCCAACGCCTTCTTTGCCAATTTCCTCAAGGAAGCCCCAGTCGCACATGGAGGGTTCTTCGCGAGCCTTGACTGGCGTGAAGGGCGTGAGGGCAACGTGGTCCGGTGGGCCGGGAAGATGGCGGTAAACCCGCGAAAGGGTGCCATAGTGAGACCTCAGTTGAAAGTCGACTCTGACGACGACTAGGCCTCGGCGGCTGCTTTCGGGGGTCGAGTCAGCGTAGGCCAGGGTCGTAGTGTGGATTCCGGACTGTGCTGCGAGCAGCCTGTTCGCCCAGTCAGAGACGAAATTATCGGTATCTACCTGAAAGGGGGGCCTGCAGACGTCCGTCCGCATGGGGCCACATACATACATATATGATATGTCAACTGGACCGATACCCGGCTCTCCCAAGAGCGTATGATCCACCATCGCTTCTGAAACACAGCCCAGATAGCATGACCTCATTTTATCCAAATACATACGGGATCGCGGGACGCATCTTGCTTTGTGTTGCATGTGTTCCCTGTGCCTCATATTGTGATGCTCGCCAGCTGGCCACCCCCCGGTGCTGCCCTGTCCCTCACTGCAGCTGAGGGTTATGGAGGGGTGCCAGCGGGAGCGGACCCTGGCTCGTATGGCTGTCGCCAGGAGTTTCTCTCTCGTAGAGCGCTTCGTGTAGGTCCTCAGGAGTCTGCCTGTATAGCAGGTGGACATCGCTTGCTTACTCTCTAGCCACCACAGGCTACCTAGGTAGGCACGCCGATGTTTGACCGATTGGTGCGATAATCATCAATATCAGTGAGGTAGCGATATGAGCTGCGGAGTTCAAGAGGGGTCTTGCTGACCTTCAAGTCGCGAAGGTCCTGAAGTCCTCAGAGCCTTTCTCAGGTTGTACAGAGCCTTTGAGAGTTCTCGGGTCGTACATAGCCTTTGTCGTCGTCGACCATGGCTAGAAGCGCAAAGGATCTCATGACCACCTTGGACTCCACCGGTCTCGGGTCGTTCGCAAGTGATATCGAGCGTTACGAGACATTGGAAGCAGCCAGGAGGCTGGTCGCTCGGCTCGAGACACCTTTCGAGCAGTCGGTGAATATCGCAGCCAGCCATCCCATGTCAGTTGCCAGCATACAGGTCTTTCAGAACCTGAATACCTGGGTCACGTGGAGGGATAAGTGTGAAGAGCACGGGCATACACCCCAGACTCTCGACGACATCCTGTCGATGTGCAATGTCTCTGCCAAGGCCAATCTGATACGTAAGTTCAGACACATCGAAGGTGTGGATGACCCAGTATTGAAATAATACCAGATCGTATGTTGAAACATCTTGCTACAATGCGTGTTCTTGAAGAGACAGGAGTCGACCAATGGGCAGCAACGCCGTTCACGCTGGCGTTGGGCAATAGGTCTTCGAACTTTGCTGAAGGCTTTGCATTCTGGTAAGCATCCATCACAGCGTAACTTTGTGTTTGTATCAAACGGTCTGATGAGATTCCATGACCAGGCCGGATAACAATCAGTGCGTGGCGAGTCTGCCATCATTCCTCGCGAAGCACAATTACAAAGAGCCTTTGGACCAATCAGAGGCTGACAACTGCACCGAGGCTTTCGGCATGAGTTTCTTCGAATATTGCAAGGTGAACCCTACTATAGCCTCAACTTTCCAAAGTCTGATGTGTGATAAGAATATAGGGGTTCAGCCTATGCAGCGCAGAGGCGATCGTCTTTTGCACTCTCGCAATAGTTATAGAGAACGGATATTTGTACGCCTATTTTCGGATATTCCACCCTAAGTGGCGCTAGCGCATGTGTAAATTAACACTATCATCTGCAACCTAGCCTAAACCGCAGCAATCTAGATATAATATTTATTATAGTATATTTTAGTTAATTATACTTAATTATAGTTTATTATACCTTTATTTTCTCTTTTATTATAAAATTGCTATAAAGCTAATTAATTAGGTAATAATGCTACTTAAATATAATCCTTTATTGCTTTTTTTATAATTGCTGCTAGTTTATTAATAGTTTATTTAGCTAGCGCTTTGCTAGCCTTAAGCTTTTTAGCTAATAGTTTAGCTAATAGCTTATTAAACCTTATTTAATATATTTTTTTTTATACTGCTAGCAGCTTTATTTTCCTTATTAGCGATAACTTTTTTTTAGGTTAATTTAATTAATTAACATTGCTTTTGTAACTAAAAGCATTGTTTAGCAATATGCGCAGTTAAAAGTTGTATAAAGAAAATTATAAGTAAAAGTTAAAAGGAAATAATTTTAATAATTATATAAATAAATAGCAGGGTATAATAAAGGGACATTGTTATATAATCGCAGGGAAGCTTTTGATTAGTTGCAGCAATTGCGCTAGCGCCACTTAGGGTGGGATATCCGAAAATGGGCGTACAAATATCCGTTCTCTAGTTATAAGCCTTTGGTAGCTTAGCGGCAGTACGTCGCACCTTTAACTACGTAGCTAGGATTAACTAAGAGTATATACAGCGTTAGACTTACTTATTATAACCTTGGGCGTTTTAAAGCAAAGATTTAACAATTAAAAGATTGCAAGTTTAAGTTTAATATTATAGGATTAACTATAGGTTTATAGCTGGAAGGAAGGACTGGGCCTACGTTTGCCCGATTGGAGGACTGGTCCGACGCGGACTAGCGCTAGCCGGCCACGGCTAGTGTGGAACGGAGGGGGACATAAGCTACCTTCCGTAGCCTTATTCTCTAACGTAAATAGCCTCTTTTTCTTTTAATAATCATTGACTATAAATAAACTATATAACTAATAGTGCACTATTTAACTAAGTAAGACTTTACTAATATTGATTAGTGGTTGAATTGGTTAATTATAGACGGCAAGGTAGAAAAAATAGTTTATTTTTAAAGTAGTTTGCTAACAGCACGCACGTTAAGATTTTGTAAAAAGAGGTATTATGCTAATTTTTATAACTAGTTTTCATTTATATATTACGCTTGCTAGGCGTTCTCAACGCAGAATAATATTGCAAATAGCTTTACAACCCCTTTAACAACTATACTTAGCAATATATATATTATTACCTTTATTACAACTAAAGCTAAAGAAGTCTAATTGTAAAGTGCAAAGCTAAGGTTTGCCAAGGCCTTATAAAAACCCTCTAGCAAAGCTATACAAAGGCCGGCACTTCCTCTTTCCTCTTTAAAATTCAGTTTTATATAATAGCTATACTTAAGCAATTAATTCTTTCTTCCTCTATAACTAGTATAGTTATCTTGCCTAGTAATCCTTCGTATCTAATAATTTTAAATCTTCTTTTATTACCACTTAAAATGCCCCTACAAATAAGGCAAGGCACCAATACCTTTAATAATAAAAAATCCTTACATTAGGCCACCTAACAATAAACGCTTTGAGAGGAGTTATCTAACTTAAACAACATATGCCTAGGATAATAGCCTAAGAAAACATTTAATAAACCTTTATCTAATAAATTTACTACCCTTAAGCAAATAATTTAAACTTTGCTTAATAATAAGAATAAAAGTTTAGCAAAAAACCTAAACCTTACTATTAAAAAACTCCCTACTAATTACACTATAGGCTAATACTAAACTTAAAAATCTAAAGTTTTAATAGCCTAAAAGGCAGCATTAAGAAAACTAGGTAATTTAACCAATAAAGCTATCCACGCTTATAATACTCTTAAGCCAACTGCCCAACGCTAATAAAATACTTACTACTAAAGCAAAACCTAAGGAAACAAAGAGCTTTATAGCCAATATAAGTCTAACTAAAATAAGTTATAAAAGTATTCTCCTAAGTTTTAAAAAAACCACAATAATCAAAAACTCGCTATATTTAAGCAAATTAACAAACTCAGATAACATAAAGCCTAAATACTACAATGATTCTACAAGATTTTAAAAGCTTTAAAATTTTCTATAAAGCTATATTTAACTAATAAACAACAAGCTTTAATCTTTTTTTATAAGCTTTAGCTATAATTAAAAAGCAAGCTTATATACACTTACGCCAATTAAAAAATGCTTATAAAACAATAGAAAATAGTTAACCTTGCTAACAATTACTAGCAGACTATTTTAAAAAAGCTTTGGAAACAATATAAAACTAATCTCCTAAGCAATACGTTATCTAAGGCGTTAAAACATTACAGGGAAAATAAGCCTTCTAAAGATTTCAACCAACCTAAAAATGCATTATACTATAATTTTAACAATTTTCTACAATTTAAAAACAACTAAGATTTTAAAGGCTAAAGTTAAAGCTTAAGAGAAAATCATACTAGTTGCAGCAATTATAATAATTATAATAGTCAAAGCTGTAGAAATTATTATAGCGAATCTAACCCTAACAAAAAGAAATTTCCACCAAATTAAACTATTAAGGAAAACGGCAATAATAAAAACTCATCTAGCAGCTGGGACAAAAGACCCTAATGCTACGTTTATAACTCTCTAAATTACTTTGCTAACATTTACTTAAATAGAAAAAAGCAAGCTAATTAGATTACTTTTAAAAATAGCACTATAAGCACCTAATAACAATTATAAAGGCTAAAAGCCTCTATAATCCAGGATAGAGGAGATAATCTAGCTAAAGAAACACCTAAGACATTAGTTTTAGTAGCTACAATAATAACTATAAAAGCCTATATTAAGGTGCCTAAATTATTACTAGTTAAGGTAAAGGTTAATATAAACACTTAGTTTTTTATTAACCTTATTAATATTTCTTTTATTAAAAAGCATAATTTAAATAAAGTACCTTTATTTACTATTTCTTTTATTAAGATTTTTTATATTTTCATTAAGGTATACAATATACATTAGATTTTATTTATTATATTTAATTCTTATAAGAAATATATTAAGCTTTAACAACTATATATAGCAATTAAACAAAAGCAACATAAGTTACCTCTCTTTTTTAAAATGCCGGCTATTTAAAAGAAAAAATTAATTTTAAACAATATAACCTAGTAATAGTATTAAAGAGATAATAGCTCTTAAATTAAAACTATATTAGCTTGCGCATTTAAAAGAATAATAAAAAATTAAGTATTTTATTATATTATTATTATACCCTTTAAAAATAATCCTAAGCATATACTAAAGGAAAATAAAGCATATACTAAAGGAAAATAAAGATAAATAAAATATTAGAAAAATATTTTAAAATAAAACTAAAGACAAACTATATAACCTAAAAAACTTACTAAAATGCTTATATAAATATATATTAACGTTTTTTAATTTAAATAAAGCCAAGAGATTACCTTTAAGGCAATAAGCAAACCATGCTATCCTACTCTAAAAAAGAGCAATTCTTTTATATCTTCCCATTTAATAACTCTTTAAAAGAAAGTTAGAAATTTTCCACAAATACCTTAAAAAGCAATTAACCTATAATAAAATCTGCCTTAGCTAAAGTCTTGCTAGCGCTCTTATTTTTTTTGCTTTTAAAAGCAACGGTAGACTAAGGCTATGCATTAACTATTATAAACTTAATAAAGTTACTATTAAAAACCGCTATCCTCTCTTACTTATATTAAAAATCCTAGATTGTCTTTTAGAATCTAAGGTGTTTTTTAAAATTAATTTTACTAATACCTATTATTAAATCTAGATTAAAAAGGGTAACAAGTAAAAAACAGTGTTTTAAATATATTATAAGCATTATAAATATTTAATTATGCTATTTAGTTTAATAAATGCTTTTGCAATATTTTAAAGTTATATTGCTAAGGTTTTTAGTAATTATATTAATATTTTTATTATAATATACTTAGATAATATTCTTATTTTCTCACCAGATAAAAAAACTCACTAAAAGCATCTTTAAATAGTCGTAGATTGGCTAGTATAGAATAAACTCTACCCTAAACTATCAAAGTATTTTTTCTTTTAAAATAAAGTAGAGTTTTTAAGATTTATTATTAACACCTAAGGTATTTAAATAAATTCTCAGCAGATTAAAACTATTTAAAACTAGCTAACACCTATAATATACTAGGATATCTAAAGCTTTATTAGATTTTGTAATTTTTATTAATGCTTTATCTATTAGTTCTCAAAGATCGCGCAGCCTTTAATAAGCATATTAAAAGGCGTAAAACAAAGCTAAAAACCTGGATTATTTAATTTAAAAGCGCTAAAGCATACGTTAGCTTTTAACGCCTTCCACTGGCTTAAATCAGCTTTTTATATTACTTTACTCTTATATTATTTTAACTTAGGAAGACTTTGCCAATTATAGACTAATGCTTTTAGCTATGTTATTTTAGGCATTCTCTCTTAAGCGTAAAAGAAGAATAGCAAGACAGCATAGCACCTAATTGCATTGTAATCTAAAAAGCTAAGTAATATAAAGAATAAGTAGGGGACGTATAACTAAGAAATATTTGCTATTATATTATTGTTTAAGTAATAGCAATATTACTTAAAGGGAGCCAGATTCCCTATCTCTATTCTTTTAAATTATCTTAACCTTAAAAGATTTATAAAAGCTAAAAAGCTAATAGCAAAATAAGTCTATTAGCTTATATACTTATTAGAGTTTAATTTCCAGATTAAATATATTTTAGGCAAGAAGAATCTAGCTAATGCGCTGTCTTAGAGACTAAACTATATTAAAGAGTATCTTTAATTGCCGCTGATAGCTTTTGCAGACTTTTATTTTAAAGTCATTGCTTTTATTTAGGCTAATATTACAATTCTAAAAAGCCTAAAGGCTAAAAACTAGTTAAATTTAGCTAATCTATAATTATATTTAATTGCGCAAATATATAGCATTAAAGTATATAATAATACTTAAGAGTATAATTAAATAAATATGCAAGACTTATTTAATAATTAGCTTAATTTTGTAAACCTAGCGTTAAATAAAAAACAATTGTTTTTAAAAGGCTTAGCAAGCATTGCGGCCGTTAGCTTTAATATATATACTGCGCTGCTTCTTTTTTTTCTAATAAAATTAATATAGATTAGACAAAAGCTAGATCTGGGAATCTAGAAGATTAAACGCATGCTCTCTAGCAATTACCCTAATATATTACTTTAAAAATATAAGGTAAAAGATAAGCTTTTATACTACTATTTGCATATATATATTCCTAAACAATAAGCGCTGCAATAAAAAATCCTAAAAGTCTTTTATAATTTGCTGCTAGGTAAACATTAGAGATTTTAATAAACTTTAGCTAATATTAGCCGCCTATTCTTTTAAAAAGAAATAAAAAATAATATTAAAAAGTATATTATTAAGTATTTAACGTATTAATAAAGCTTCTTACGCCGCTATTGTTTATATAGCAAGTTAGCTAGCTTACCATAGCCGTCTAAACCTATAGCTAAGCTATTAATAGATTTTATTACTAGTTTATTAATAGTTTAGCATAATAATAAGTTAGTTAATATAATCTTTATAGTTATAAACTAATATAGCAAGATATTGTTTTTTTTCCTAGTGTTAAAAAACATTAATGCTTATAAACTTGCTTAGCTATTTTATGCTAAAATTAAAACTAAGTATAAGCTGCTTAAAGGCATTATATTAGATAAAGGTTTAATCTTTACTAGCTAGTTTTAAAGAGCGTTAATAAATAAAAGCATAGCTTTTAAATTCTTAACTACATTTTATTCTTAAACGGACAGATAAATAAAATAAATAAACTAAATATTAAAATATTACCTTTAATATTTCATTAATAACCACTAAATAAACTAAGCTATATTATTGCTATTAGCGCATTTTACAATAAATTCCGCCATTAGCTTAACAAACAATAAAGCACCGTTTAAAGTATTATATAGATTCCTCCCCTTATTTCTTCTTAAACCTAATAAATTTAAAAAAGCACACAGCAAAGGCGCTGCTTACCTAACAAAAGCAGAAAGAATTCCAAAAGTTGATAATAAGCTAAAAAAATTGCAATAGCTTTAAATATCGCTGCAAAAGCATTAGATATAAGCAAATAAAGCAGCAATAAAGTATTATAATTGCAAACATTAGCTTATATTCTTTAATGCAGGATTATAAGTACTATTATCTATAAAAAACCTTAAGCTCTAAGGATTTAAAAAACTCTAACTAAGATATATTAGACTCTTTAAAGTTATTAAAAAAATCAGTCGCTAGGCATATTAGTTAATGTTGCTAGAAAAGTACTCCTATAAGCATAATATCTTTTATGTCAGCCTTTTAAAATTATAGAAAGGGAATTAAAAAGAGCTAATATAGGAGCTAGCAAACCTACCTAACCTTAAAAAGAATAATGTAAAATAGAAGATTAAAGAGATTTATAATAAAACGATTCTAGACAATAATGTCTACTATTTAGTAAAGTAAAAAGGCTAGCTAAGTAAGTATAACGAATAAATCCTTAAGAATAACCTAGAGAATGCTAAATAAGCTATTTAGCAATATAAAAAGTTTAAAGGAAGATATCGCTAAGCAAAAGAAAACTAAGCTAACAATTAAAATAAACTAGCCAAGATTACCTAGAGAGGTTAACTAAAGAAAAAAAAATTAATAACCTAAAAGGTTAAAGAACTATTCTATATTTGCAAGGGCACACTAGCCTAAATATCCTAGTTAATATTATTAAATAAAACAAACTATAACAAAAATAAGCTACAACACTAGAAATCTATTCTCTAAAACGCAATCTAAAACAAACCCCTGCTTACTTGCTAAGATAGGAAATACGATGGTTTTAGCAAATCTAAGACTATTTATTTAGGATAGTTATAATAGCGCTATAATTATTGCTAAACTGAAAAAACTCGCCTAAGTGCAAGATTTAAAAGTTTAAGGTTAGGATATATGCGTTTTAGCCTGCATTAATAATACCTTAAATCAATAATTCTTTTTAAAAAACTCGATTGCTAGGCTTAGGGCAAGATAGGGCAGCAATATTTTTGCAAAAGCTGCATCAACGCATTTTAATAACATTATCCCAGCCTATAGGACTTTTGCTAACAATTATAAGGTTATTATCTACTATTTTATTAAAGCTTATTTTACTTAGTTAAACACAAAATATAAATATTTATAAAACAAAAGTAATTTACTATGCTAAGCGGTAAAAACATTGCGAAAGCGTTCCTTAGCATAGGCAAGCGTTTTAAAAACTGCACTAAGCTATTAGGAGGGATTAATAATAGCAAAAACCTATTATAAGGATTGGTCAATTGGCTAGCTTAGCTTAAAAATATAAGAAAAAAATATTTACAGCAGATTTCTCTAATAATATTATAAGCTTATTATTATTATTAGAATCATTGAAATTATCGACACTAGGGACGCGCTCTTAGTTAGCAGCACTGCCGATAAACTAAGGCGCATTTTAAGCACTATTACCCTGTAAAGCATTAACAATATTATTATTATTAAGGCTAAGCATACCAACGGCAAATATACGCTTTAAATTATACTTACAAACAGCTAAAATCTTATTAACACGCGTAAATATAATATTATTTATATAATTGGCTATGCAAAGGGAATAAGAATAAGAATAATAATAAAGATAAAATATATTTTACTTACTAAAGGCGGGGCTTTTAAAGTATTAAGCGAAGCTAGTCTTAAACAGCTTCTGCCGCTGCTAGTCAAAAAATTAGCACACCTTAAGGCGCTAAACAAGCTAATAAACTATGCAAAAGTTAAAACTATAGCTAAGCAAAGAAAAAAATAATAATAATACTTACTCTTTTCATTAATTAAAACCTAAAAAGAGTTAAACAAAGGCTTAAATGCATAACAAGGTATAGTAGCAACCAGCAATTAACAATTAAAGATTAAAAGTAAAAAAAGAAACCAAGCATATATAATAAAACAAACTAACAATTAAAAGCGGTAGGCAAGTTAAAGTTATTGCATAAAAAAGAAAGGTTAAGGTTGCAAGTTAATAGGTAGGATAGGTATATGCTTTTATACCTAGACTATAGGAAGCTTAGACTATCTACCTCACTGGCCACCGCCTATCAATTATAGCTATTGCTATTATGAAAAAAGAGACAATAAGGCGATTCTGCTATATAAGTAGGCTATTATGCGCCTTTAAACAATGGGCTATTAAAAAATTAGCTATTAAAAAATTTAAATAAAAAAGTATAAGGTTAAACGAACCTAAGAGGTTGGAAGAGCAACTAAGGTTGCAAGAAAAGGCCAAAACCTAAGCAATAGGTTAAGTAAAAAGTAACTAGTTAGAAAGCTGTGAGAAAGGCTACTAGCTTTGTTACTAACTATCATTGCTATTATTACTATTTTTGCTTATTTTAGCTTAAAGATTGCAAAAGAGGCGTTTAAAGGCGACTGCTACTAAGAAGGAAACAATTATTACAACTAAAGCTAAAAAGGTCTAGTTGTAAAGTGCAGGGCTAAAGTTTGCCAAAGCCTTATAAGGACCTTTTGGCAAGGCTGTATAAAGGCCGGCACTTCCTTTTTCCTCTTTAAGATTTAATTCCATACAGCAGCTACACCTAAGCAATCAATCCTTCCTTTCTCTACACTAGTGTAGTCATCTTGCCTGGTGATCCTTCGTGTCTAACACAATTAACATTAAATATAGTAAGATAATAATATATATTAAGGATATTAACACTAAGCTAATAAGCGCTAGCTATTACAACACTAACGCTTTTAAAGCTAGCTTTTTAATAGCTACTAAGCTTAACCTAGCGCTATAACTATATGCGGATGTTAATACCTAATGTAGAGTTTATTATTTAAATAATACCTTAAACCTTAACAGCCTTTACAGTAACTTAAAATAGTAGGAAACCTTTACTAAGATAAAGAAAGCTATTAAAAAAACGTTCTTATAAATAATTCTAAATTATTAAGCTTCTATTAACATAAAATATGTATATAAGAACAAGGTAACGTTTTCTTTTTATTTAAAGATCTCTTGCGCTAATTATACAATTCTAGACCGCCTTTAGCAATTATAAACGTTGCTAAAGAGCGCGCTAATTTTCTACAAGAACTAAGCAACAAAAGTTGCTTTAAAACTTTTAAAAGACTTTTAACAACTTTAAATATAGATAAAAGCCTATTATTAACTAATTTAGGCGCTATTTATTAAAGGCATTATTTAAGTCTTAAACAACTATAACGCTGTTTACTCTCTCTTATCTGCGTTTACTACTTTTTTACTGTTTAAAGACAAAGGATACTATAACTTCTTATAGCGCTTTAAAGATTCTTTCTTTTATTTATTAGCACACAATTAATAGTTTAAGAGTATTTGCGCAGTTTTTATAAATAAAATTAAGATATATTAGCTAAGCTTATATAGCTAAATCTTTTGCAACGTTAATTAGCACAATTGCATAACTGCTTAAATTATTAAAAAGATTATTATTTGCATATAATTTTATAACTACTAAGTAATAAAGTTGTATATTTATAATATATTAGCTGCTATAATATAGTTATATAGCGCTACTGCGCTATACTATAATCTTAAAGTCTTTTTAGCTACTTTAAACTGCCTAAGCATTATTAGCCTAGCACTTGTTAACGCTATTATAACCTTTATAATTTTAAACCTTTAATTTAACAACTATACTATTTTTTTAATTAGTTATATATCTGCTATTGCTAATTAAAACAATAGCGCTAGTTTTAGCGCTGCTTTTATTATAGCAGCTATAGCTTATAAGAGTAGCAATAAGTGCTATAATTATAGTAAAATTAGTTACTAAGCTAAAGATTATTATTAAAAAGTGGTATTTCTTAAGCTTTATTAACTAATAGGCTAAAAGGTAACTCTAAAAGGGGTGTTTTTTAAAGATAATAAAGCCTTTAACAAAGTAAAGACTTTCTTTAAAAATAAGCGCAATATTTATTTTTTTACTTTTTGCAAACTTTAAATTTATTTTATAGTTAATAATAATAAAAATAACAACAAATAAACAATTAACCTAAGCTTTTTTAATTATTTAGCAAATAATTTATTTAACGCTAACTTATAATTTATTATTTAAAATTAGCTAAAAGATAAAAAGTAAAGATGCTATAGCACTTATTATATAAAAGTAAGTGTAAATAAAAACCTTTCTTTATTATAAGACAAATATTCTACAAAAGAAGGTAATAGAAACCTTTATAACCTTTTTAAGATATAATTGCTTTTAAGTAAAAAGTTTACTATTTTCTTTAACTATAGCTATTTATTAATATATATTTCTAATAGTTTAGCAATTAAATTATAAACTAAGCTATACTAAACAAAGCAGCTAGCTACAATGCATAGCGTTAAAGAAAAAGGTTTACTTATAAATTAAAACGTTATTGTTAACAGCTAATTTACTATAATAAATGGCTAGTTAAACAGCTTTTTAATAATAAGTAGCATTATATATTATAACCTATTTAACATGCAGGTTATAAAACAGGCTAGCGAGCTAGGAACGGGCAACAAGGTTTAACACCCTGCCTAAAACATCTCTTATGTAAGGCGCACAAATAAACATAAATAACATAAGGCATATAACCCTATAAAACAACTAAGGTTAGATTGTGCCTATATAAAATTAGCATATAAGCAACATAGGCAAAAGACCGCTTATGCTGCCTAGCTACATAGGCAAACTACTAAGATTAAAGAGCTAGATATATCTTTTAATATATTTCCTACTATTAGATAGATTTAATAGATAGCTCTTTAGTCGTTAATCTAAGTACTTACTCTTAAGTAGCTTTATTACTAGTAATTATTTGCTAAATACAAAGCAATAGTATCTTTATACTATAATCAGTATACTTTTCCAACTATTTTTGCTAATATAAACTCTTTAACACTCTAAAAACCTATAAGACCCAGCAGTGATTATTATATTTTAACAACTCTTATTTAAAACAGCTTAGTATACACTAACTAAATAATATAAAGATATAATAGCTCTCTAAACTCTTACCTTATTTAATGTTAAAAATAACAGCAATCTTACTATAGCTTAGATAATTAAGCAGGTTAACTACCTTAGTTAGGAAATCGCCCGCCTTTAAGCAATCTAAAAAAGCAAATCTTATAAAATAAATAAACTAAAACTCTACAACAGCACTAAAAAAACCCTTTAAAGCTTTTTTACTTATAATTGCGCTTACTTTAAGCATAATGCTAACTAGTTTACTAGAAATAAAGAAAAAATCTTTTTCTTTAATACTTGCCTTAGAAAAAACGCTGCTAAATAGTTTAAACCAACCCTAAAAAACTACCTAGAAAATAGCGATTAAGATTAAAACAATATAACTATAAAGGCTTTTAGCAGCTACAAAAACTATAAAAAACTTCTTAAGGAAACTTTTAATAACTTTAATAAAAAGCACACTATGAAATAATAATTTTATAAGCTATAATAAACTAAATTAGCCTTAGAATACGCTATTAGTTTTTATTAAGTTTTAATATATTTAAAATAAAAGAATAAGCTAATAATATTTTAATTTTACAAAAGACTAAAGAATAAAGTTAAAGATAAGTTATCTAAACAAAACTAACCTAAAAGATTTGCTTAATACATTGCTATAGCTATATAAATTAATAATTATTTATATAAATAATAATAAAAATGCAATAAAAAAAGCAACGGCGCATTATAAAAGTTTTACCTATAAGCTAACACTAGCAAGCGTTAATAACTACAATAATAATTTAATAATAATATAGCTATTAGCAAAATAACATACTTAGGCTTTATAAAATTAAAAGCCGCTAATTAAAAGCTACTAAGCAAATGCTTTAACTATAGCAAAAAAGGATATTTCGCATATAAATACCGCTAATTAAAAAAGCTATAAAAACTTATTTTTAGGAAACAGCGACAACTTAATATACTTAGAAAAGTATACTTTACTAATAATATACACTTTTATACTAAGACACAATAATTTAAAAAATTACCTAAATTAAAATAATGTCCTTAAAACTTACTCTTTTTAAAATAAGTAATAAACTTTATTAATTATAAAACCTTTTACTAGGCTTTTTATTATAATAACAGCTGCATATTATACTTTTTAGCAAAAAAATCTGCAGAATAGTTTCCTTAAAAACCTAAAAAGTTACAATAGTTAGCTATAAGAAAACGCAAACTACTTTACAACACTATTATTTAAGACAGCGACTTAGATTATTCTTTAAACCTACTTAACTATACTTTTAAAAAAATAAATAATAACTTTAATAACCTAATACTCTTATATATAATTAAATAATAAAAAGAAAGTAAGACTATAATATAACAGCTTATAAAATAAAACTATTAACTAAATAACTTACTAAAACCTGCTATACTAAACTAAAAATATATTATAAAAGGCATTAAAGTTAAATATCTTATATATAAAATTAGCTTGCAAAAACTCTTTACCTATATACCCTTGTAAAAGGCAACAGTAATAAAATATAAAAACTTATAAATTAGCCCTTTTTATAAAAACTACTATAAACTTAAATAAATCTCTTATATATACTATAGCTGCAAAATATACTTTACTAATTGTTACAATAGCCTATATAAGACGGTTCTCCTAGGTGTCTAGCAGCGCTAAACACTGTTAGATCTTTTGGTCTTTGTGCACCTTTGGTACAATGGGAGAGCTAGGGCGTAACAAAGTATTTGGCGCTAACGGTAGCTAAGTGTGGGCAAGCTGAATTGGGCAATTGGCGAAGCTATGTAGGGGTTGCGGGTTTGAGTCTAGTTTCTCTAATTTAGTTTTGCTTTGCTGGCGGGGGAGACCGTAAGCCTTACCCTGTTGACAAGGTTTGCTTTTAGGGGTTTTAACGTTTTGCTGTAGGTGCGAAGCAACGTTGAGGGACGTCCTTGGGATTAATTGCCCACTAAAGCAGAGCGCTTAGCAAAGCTAGCGTAAGGCCAGCGTGCATACGGATTGGCGCTTGGGGTTAAGCTTTCCAAGGGAGGGTAGATTGTTACGACGGCCTATATAAGACGGTTCTCCTAGGTGTCTGGCAGCGCTAGACACTGTTAGATCTTTTAGTCTTTGTGCACCCTTGGTACAACGGGAGAGCCAGGGCGTAATATTAATAAAGCTAAATATAAATGATTTTTAATATAAAAGTTTAACTAAATTATCTAAGCAGTTAAAAAATCACAGCTATAATTTTATAAAGTTTTTAATAAACAATATTATAATATATACGTTAACCTACTTAAAGATTACTTAAAAGTATATATTAATAAAAAAACTATATAAAAGCAATATACTACTATTAACTATACAATTTATATAAAATAGAAAACCTGCAATTAATACTAATAAAAAGGCAGTTAGCTTTTATAAAATTTGCTAGAATATATTAGCAAATAATACCTAAAAGAATAAGATCGCTTATAAGGAATAATAGATAATTAAAACCCTTATAGTTTTTATATATAATAAATAATACTAATTACGCATATATTGTTTTTAAAGTAAAGATTAATAAAAACAAATATAGCGCACTATTAGACAATAGCGCTTAGAGAAACTTTATATCTTTAAACATTATTAATAAAAACTAAATTATATAAAAATAAAAGAAAAAACTTTACTAACTTAGTATT